>OZ010580.1:9025389-9065389 GCA_963932145.1 Acanthosepion lycidas
CGGGAGTATATAACACAGAGCAGGGTTTCAGGGGGAAGAATCTCTCTTAGTGGAATTTCATCCTCACAAGTGAAATACGACGGAAAGGCGGAGTTGACCTTGTGTATATAGATTGATTGATTTGTTTTTACGATTAATCAACCTTTTGCAGGTTATTTAAAACCAGAATATATTCTTGAATTTTAAGAATTTTCTTCTTTTTTGGGGGTGGGGGGATAATGATTTGTTGAACAAATACTGTTATTTAACTAACAGCTGGGGGGTGAAGTAGAGGTATATTCATAATTTTACCAGGGGTATTTGCGCTTAAGTGAATATAACGAACGCAATAGGAATCCGAGCCGAAATCCAGTACACCTCCCACACACTTAAAACCCCTGGTATCCCCGTGTGGTCACCAATCTAGGTACTGACCATTCTCGACGTTGCTTAACTTCGGTGATTGAACGAGAACAGGTATTTCAATATGAGATGGAAGAAAAAACATCATGAAATTGACAAAATCCGACAATTATTTTAAAGACATTTTTATGTTTATACATTCTTTTTATAGATACAAATATTTAAGTAAAGTCTTCCGATAAATCTGCATAGAAAATATCCGTCCTCCGGCAGGTTTCGAACCTGTAGCTTATACGGAACCGACATTTAGTCTGACGTGCCCTTAACCGATCGAGCCATAGAGAATCGTTCGATTAGCAAGGTCACATTTTAATGCCTTTAAACTTCAATCTTCCATGTAAATTCGACCTTGCTAATCGAACGATTCTCTTAGGCTCGATTGGTTAAGAGCACGTCGAAGCTAAATGACATTTCCCTATAGGATACAGATTCAATTCCTATTCTCAGCTTTCACATTATAGTTTTCCGTCATCGCCGTCATCGTTCCTCTTCGAAAAGACTATGGACATCTTTGCTCTTTGCGAAACTAATTGTAACTCTTCAGTCCCTTCCTCTGACTTCACGATTCCTGGTTATCTTCTCCATCTTCGTAAAGACTAATTTCCATCTGTATGTCATGGGACTTTATGCTCACAAACATCTCTCTCTCTCTCGAATCTCCAAAATATTCTTACACGTGTCTCCGTCTCTCTCTACTTAACTCAGTCGGCCATTTCTTCTTTCTCTACCGTTCCCCTTCTTCTCAAGACTGTTGCGTACTAGATAGTATTTCCGCTAATCTAGACAAGGCCATCTCCCTACACCCATTTGTAAACATATTCGTGGTCGATGAATTTAATGCCCACAATACCAGGAGGCCCAAACTCTCTGTCACTGACCTCGCTGCTATTCAAAACTTCTCAGTCACTCAATCTCTCACGCAAAATAAATTTCCTAAAATCTTCCGTTTTGGAGATATAGACAGTACAAATTTGGATTCATTCGCGTCGCGGCAGCCATTACGGGCGTTGTTTTCATGCACTTGCTGTGGATCAACTAGAAGGGGAATGTTTACTTGTCTTGATTATTACATACGCAATATAGTTCTCTTGTGTAGTAATTGCTTTAAGTTCAGACAAGTAAGATCAGTAAAAATAAAGCCGTTAACTAGGTTCTTCGGCGCTTAGCTTTCCGCAGCGAATGTATGTAAATAACGCCAGTAATCGCTGCCGCCAACGACGCGAATGATTCCGAACTTTTACTGTTGAGAACTCCAACACGGTAGAATTTAACAAATTTATCACGTCATTTCCGAATGAAACATGTACATTTACACCTAAATGTAAGTATTCGTATAATTTTGTATGCCATTTGAGGGCGGGTTCTAATCTACAAATTAGCCCATTATATTTTAATATATTGTTTAATAAAAATGTAATCGTATTTTATACTTTGAAAAATAAAGATACTAAAAAAGAAAAGTAGCTATATATCATCCTCATACTTTCCTTTCAATTATAATCATCATTTTGAATCCTAACCAATATCTCACCGTGTGTCGTTTTCACTGTTTGTACCTAGCCTCAGCAAACAATACACAAAGATATGATATCATCAATGTTAGTTTTTGGCGTTGGTCCCTGGACTGTAATGTCCTGCGGCCGGGATCAGTGCACGAATATTTACGATTTGCGGCAAGAAGTTTTTCATTAGGCCAGCCAAATACAACAACCCGTGTCTTCCATCCCCAACCTCCGCCCACTGAATCTGCTTTGTTCTCTAAGATTTGGCGGTATCACTATGCCAGAGACATATTTCATCACGTCAATATATCTAGGCCGACACATAAACAGTGGGAAAATCAAAGAAACCAACGGCTTAAAAGAATTGAAAATTGTAATTTTCTACTGTTTATCGACACACGACGGGGGAGATGGGAAGTAGCAACCATTTCAACCGCTTACGATTGCGTTCGTATATATATATATATATATATATATATATATATATATATATATATATATATATATATATATATATATATATATATTTTTATATTCGATTCTCCCTGTCGAATTCGATGTATGAGGGTCAAGCAGATCAGTTCCTAGGAAACCGACAGCCCGACAACAGCTAATGAGATTTGATTATAGTGGTGAAGGTTTCGTGCAGGACGATCCACACATTTTGAAGGGCCCAGTCTGTCCTGCTATTTACCCACAGCTGGAGGGAGAAGAAGAGGATTCACACCTTTCCAAAGGGTATTAGCACGTAAGTGAATGCAACTGGATTCGACTGGAAAAAGATCCATATTTAGAATCAGAAAAAGACAATTGTTTATGGATCACATAATGAGTAAATTCTGGATATATTGCATATAAAAACGTGAGAGCTTCCAAGCATAATCAACCTGATGAGCTTTTTGTTAGAACTCGGATTAAAACATATGATAGAATTAAAACTGATGTGAGTGCCAAAGTTGGGCCCACAGAAGTAAAACACGGATTAGATGTAAGAAAGATATATTAACAACAGGTTACTGAGATAGTGTAAGCAGAGCTTACTATAAGTTAGTGTCCAACACTGGTAGTCGTACGAAACTCACTGTCTCTCTGTGTCACTGTCACTCTCTATTACTCTCCCGAGAGTGCACATAGAAGAAGAAGAAGACGATGACGCTAATAGCTCAAGAAATTCGTTATAAGCGTGGGAACGAAATTTAGGTGACAGGTATATTAGTAGGAAAATTCAGTATTCACATAAGTGCAGTGAAATGCGAGAAGGCCATCTGCTTATATGGTTACTTGCTTTGGCCATTCCCTGGGACTGCTCTTCCACTGACCGGCCGTTAACTCAGCTTGGCGCCAGATCCTCGAATAGAAGTCGAACGGGATCTTAATCTGTGAAAACTCCGTACTCACCATTCAAGCGCAAGTCGTTCAAAAACAGAAACAAAACAAAGAAACGTCATAAAGCCATTAAGATCCAAAGGGTTACAGCGTGTGAGAATATACGAGAAAGAAAACATTATTAAGCAGAGAGCAATAAAAGAACAGGAATTAAGAAGAAAGAAGACGACGATTGACGTTGCAATTAACATTTTAAGATCAAATCTTAGATGGAAGCAAGGAACCGGACGAGAGATCCACATATGAAAAATGCAAGAAAATAAAATTTTAGCATAGAAGTTTAAACTGTAAAAATATGATACCCTGCCGCCAATCTGGCACTGCCTTTAAATTCATAAATTCAATCTACCATGGATGAAAGTTTCTCAGAGAAAATTACCATAAAATAATTTATTCACAGGGAAGCTACGGTTGTCGCGGAGGGAAATGAACTGAAGCCGAGATGCCGGGTCAGTACTAATAACCTTTATCTTTCTATGTCTTTGATACTAAATTACTGTTGTTTTTTTCCATTTTATATTATCTTTTTGATTATGCCTATCATGTTTGCTATATTTATGTGGTCACACTCATGAATATATATTCTGTTTGTGTCGGAGCTTATGAAAGTGATGTTTGTTTAATATTTATTCAAATTGGAAAGAGTTCGAAATATTACAGATTTCAATTTTGCACAGACTGTCTTGGAAATACATGAATTAATCTCTTCTCGCCACAAACAAGACAATAATGCCACTAAATTGCAAGGGCTTACTAAGAGTGAAAGAGATTGAGACTTTAAGTGATGCATAGTCAGGAGAAAGGACAATAAAAGAACAGAATTTAAAAAGACAGAATATGGTGATTGGGTTTGCGCTGATGGCAGAGATGCAAGAAATCGGAAGGAAATTTCACATGCGAGAAGTGGGAGAAAAGAAAACTATTAGAATAGAACATCAGTGTGTATTATCTAGTTCAACAATGAAACTAGTCCAGTAGTATATTTAAATTCATACACTCGAGGTAACAAGGAAGGAAAACTCACCAGAAAAATAGCAATAAACATAATTTAAGAAAAAATAGAAAATAAAGCGAGGCCATGTCACGTCGGTGAGAAGATAACTGAAATCGAGATGCCATTTCAGGACAGACTATATTACAGACCATTTTTTTTTTAAATGTCAAGATTCTCGAGAAATATCGACGGCAAACGTGACCAGATGTCGCAGTAGCAAATGGCAGATTTATAAATATGCATGCAAATTGATGTAAAAGAATTTCTGGCACGACACAGTGAACCAACATTCCCAGCCGTAGACCCAGCAACTGTTTCAATATAATCACTCCGCATCATGTTAGCCGGCAAACGCAAGCTAAAGAAAGGCGCAGTGTTGCTCTCCTGGCATCTAGCATCCGCTATTCCAACGGCGGGAAGAACCAGTTCTCTCTGGTGATGGACTGAGAGCAGGTTTGTTATGGAGGTGTTAAAACCTACAAACCATATGAGTTTAGTGTCAGTTCTCTTGCCTTGAGGGGTCTTTTTGAGGAGGTAAGCGACAGCTTGAAAAGAGATAGGCTCATTCAAACCATCTAGCCCTTGACAGACAGTTGCAGATACGTTTGTACTACATATAGTACTCCTAACATCCTAATCGATTACCTCATGACGTGACAATTTTGACACATCATTAAAGCTACACTATTAATCAGAAAATATTTTTACGCAAAATATTCTTTTAAAACAAATTTCTTTTTTTTTTAAGCGTTTCCCCGTAAGCAAGACGTGAAGCCACTAGCACGCAAGGGGTTACAGTGAATTGGCTCGAGAGCAAAGAGGAGTGATAGCGGAAAGGATGAAGAAAAGGATTGGGGATAGATCAAGGCATCTGGAGATGTCGATTTACATTACATTTAAATTGAGATTATAGCTATCAGGGAAACAGGAAGAGAGGAGAGAGTTCTACAGGCGAGATGTGTGAGATATGAAGCTATTGGATTAGAAGAGACGGCTACATTTAACAATTTCAACTGTGAAAGGGTGATAGCGAGATGCCAGCCTAGTTGAACGCTTAAATTCATGAAGTCTGGGAACCAGCGAAAGGGGCTCATCGAAGCAATTACTATGAAAGTATTTGTAAAAAAGACAGAGGGAAGCAACGGCACGTCTGTGAGAGAGCGACTGCAGACGAGATGCCAGATCAGGCCCAATTACATTGCATATCCGTCTCTGGATTTTATCAAGAACCTTGAGACAAACATAATGGTCGCCAGACCATATATGGCAGAAATACTCCATGCAAGGGCGAATTGTTGATTTGTAGATTTGAAGGATCCACTCTGGCGAAAATAAAATTACCTTTCTGAGTGCTTATGCGTGAGAGTTGAAGCTTTTTGTCTACACTGTTTTGTACTTTCAAAAAGTATCTGGCTGACTTTCAAAAAGTGTTGTGGCTGACCTCATATAGAGAGAAAAGGATAGCCTGATCCGCCCAAGCATAGAAATGTATACTATATAGGAACCTGTAATAACGAGTTCCAGAGAAAACCGATAATAACAACAAATATTGCAATATGAGCTCTGGTAAATAAACATTCAATGATAATAGCAAAAATTGCAATATAAGCACTGGTAAAAAACGGTTGTTGAGACATTAGGTTTATAATACCCAGAAATACACATGGCACAGTGGTTAAAGGCGTTGGTTAGATCCAGTAACAGGACCCAAAAGAGTATGAGTTCAATACCCGGGAAAGGCAGTGGAGAACTAACAGAGGGAAATTAACAGGAGGTAACTGATAATTGACATCCATTAAATATGGCACGTAGAACTAGAAAAGTCTACCCCAGTGAGCGAAATAAAGGGTTCAGTTCGACATTCCAACCACCCGAAGAAGGCCGGAGCGTACAACATACACGTTGTAATAAATATGGCAACAATGATGAGGACAATTGTCCGAATAATGTAAATAGTGTACCTGAATAGGTATAATGTAGTTGTGTACGCGGGGACGTAAACATTTCCCGAGTTGGTGTCAATATTCGTTGAATGTACGGGAACCGGTGTTTCGACGCGATGTGGCCATATGCCAAGCTTAGGCTGCTCCTGATGTCACGCTCAAACACGAGAAAGTCTTTCATGAAACATGTTGAACGAATGGCTTTTATCTAAATTCAAATGTATAATATTTGATGTATTTATCTATACCGAAACTTACAATCTCCAATGTATTTTAGAACAGAATTACAGTGTGCTGACGCCTACCATAGCACGTGATTGTCTCGCAGACCACTCCCTTCGTGAAGCGATATCGAATAAAATTGGGCGTATCTCTGCACTGTGAACGTTTTCTAGGCTAATGCGAGATGAATGATTATTTGAATTGCCTTCATTTGCAATAAATTGTCGTGCTTCCAACCGCTCATATTTATAGTCTAAATGACAGCTATTTTTACAACAGTTCAATGTCCAGTAACTTTTATCAACTCTACAACAACCAAAGATAAGAACACGTTTTCGAACCTTTCAAAATACTTCATTCCTTTTATTAATATTCACCAATATTAGGCCCAAGAGCTACTCCAGGTAAAAAGGTTATTGGATGAAGAATGTAACATCAAAAGAAGAACTAGGAATTGGGCCGTGAAATTCATGTGGATGTTGAAAATAGGAAGTGCATTCCAGACATTTTTAGAATTTTTCAGGGGAGACATTTATTAGTTTAAGAAAAAGTACAAAACTCTAATCTTCTTTACGGTAGAAACCTCTGACTTCACTGTTATTTTCGTAGTGCTCCAACCACTTCATAAAGGCCCCATGAATATAATCCAAAGTGAAGGTATCCAGGATCTTTGTCACAGCTTATTTCATCTTTTCAACATCTTCAGAAAGACTACTCCTTAGGTTTTGTTTCAGCTTGAGGAACAACCAAAAGTCATAGAAGCCAAATTCTGGACTGCTAATCGTGTGATGAACAGTTTTAATGCCTATATATGTCAACGCAAAACTTTATTGCATAACAAGCTTCCAAACTGTCTTCAGGTCCCGATTGTATTCTGTAAACTAGTCAGATGTGGCAAGCAGTGTTTTCTAGAGTGTGTTTAAAGAGCAGGTAAATCCGTCCCCCTAATTCACGAATAACAATAGTTGGCAGTTCAGCTTATTTTATGGGTAACAATTATATACAAAAATTACAATAATATACAGCACTTATAACTATCACTACTAAAAAAAACATCAATGCACTTCGTAGATGCTATTTCACTCTTGAAGTTAAGAGGTTGAATCCATGTTTTTCTTTTTATAGATTTTACCTTAAAACATCACGCCAAAATCTATTTGCTTCCTGGAGACCGAAGGTATAAATAAAAGTGATGAACAGATTTTATAAAGAATAGAAAGAAATGAAACAGAAAAATTTCAAAAGCAAAACTTACCAAAGGTTTCAGGATTAAAGAAATCAAAGATATTGTATACAGTTACCATATTTGATATGGTAATGATGTTATACATCTCACGATTCTTGATAAAATTCCATTGCCGATCTACAAGAAGTGGTTTACTATCCATTAGAGCCTTTAAACCCCTCCGGACTACCGCTCCATACATTGCGCCTCAACATCAGTTATGTGATTGAGAAACCTGGAAATGCTAAAAGTCTTGCAATGGAATCTGCCTTGTGGTTAAGAAAATGCTGTTATTGTTACTGAGGCTACTAATCTCACAGAATGTGGTATGGGAGAGGATGAATTTATACCCAGGATACCATCAGGTGAGGAAATCACCTTTGATCCCCATAGACTTCAATTTCCACTAAGACATTCCTTCAAGATATTCGACAGTTGATTAGTGTGGAGGGAGATCAAGGTCGTACTATTCTTTACCGTAATGGAAGACGTTAGGCTCCAGTAGGAATCAACAAGTCTCAACAGTTCTATTTGAAGTGAGGTATGCTTCTCCCATGAACAGCTATACGCTGGTTCTTCTACAGTGGGCAGCAACACAAATTTATTCGCTTTCACTTCAAATGGGTAAACTAAAAATGTTGTAGGCTCTTCATGTGTCCATCCGTAGTCATAGATTCTCTAACACGTCAGTCCTTCTGGTTTGTTCCTGTTTCCTTTTCTTTACTGTGTGTCTTTCCCTTTTTCGGTATTAGATTCTGCGTCCATTTCGCTAGAAGCCATTGCCATGTCTCGTTGTGTATAAACAAAAAATAAGCCTTTTTCCTAAACTGTAACACTAAGGGAATGTATTCTAGCCCATTTTGAAGCTACCATATTTTGATTGTTAAACTGTCAGAGAATGCTGCACATCACTTTTCAGAGCTACCACTATTTAATTTGTACACTGTCAGTAAACAGCCCTTTTCGTGATTTTTCTTAAACTGCCACTTACAAGCATCGCTATGATTCAGACACCGAGCAACACCGGGTGTCTCTGCTAGTTTTCAGTAAAAGTAACAGTAGTAATAAAATTGGTCTACACATTCCTTGGAGCAATTCAACTTATACTTTTATTCTTAGCTCATATCGGGACGCTGGATCACATAATTAAGAACAAGGTTTGATATCCAGAACGTTAGTTATTTTCACAAAACTATTATTTAGCCAAATTACCCATAAGGTTGAAATTAATTGTGAACGTCTGCTGAAAATATATCAAAACTAAAAAAATGTGTGACTAAAACATCTGTTTTTTATATAATAATAATAATAATAATAATAATAATAATAATAATAAGTTTCAAATGGGTCTAGAAATACAAGTAAAGGATATTACATCGGCTAAAGCTGCCAAATACTTAAAAAAGAAAGCAAAGACAAATGCAACCTACCAGATACAGAAACAATGGCAAAATAAACCGCTTCAAGGCCAATACTCTGCCCGTACCAAACAAGCTGACGTAGTCAAACCCCGTACCCATCAGTGGCTACGTAGTGCAGGGTTGAAAGGTGAAACTGAAGGTTTTATCCTTGCTGCACAGGACCAATGCTTGTTAACTAGGAATTGTCAAGCACATATACTAAAATATTGTGTTAGTCCAAAATGCAGATTCTGTGATAAATATCCAGAAACGATTGATCATCTTGTATCAGGTTGCACGATATTGACACCCACTGAATATAAAACCCGGCATGACAGAGTGGGCCAATATCTGCACTGGAAAATCTGCAACTTCTACGGGAAGGAAACTGGAAGAAAATGGTATGAACACCACCCAGACCGGGTTACGGAGATAGTACCTGTTACAATTCTATGGGACTACATAATACACACTGACAGAACAATCAAAGCCAGCGCCCAGACATTGTTATTAAAGACCACAAACAAAAAAAGTGACTCCTTATTAATATGGCAGTCCCTGAAGACTGCAATATATCTTTGAAGATCTTCAAAAAGCTGTCAAAATACAAGGAAATCACAAAAATGTGGCTTATGTTTTACATCAACTATCCCTGTTGTAGTTGGGGCCCTAGGATTGTTTGGAAAATATTCCAGTAGACTAATTGAAGGGATTCCTGGAAGTCCATGCCTCAAAGAGATACAAAGAATTGTTCTCACAAGTACAGCCCACACTTTACGAAGGGCTTTATCTATGTCATTTTTTTTATGTCAGTGGAAAGTGGCATGATGCCATTTCTAACCTTAGGTCCCTGGGCGGGACCCGGAAAGAAATGTGTAAATGCCAGAAAACAAAGGAAATAAAAGTAATAATAACAACAATTATAATAATTATAATAATAACAACAACAACAATAACAGTAAAATTATAGTTTTCTGAGTCATGAATGAAAACATTACATACCTCGGATATAAATCATAATGCTAATAACAATGTAATTGTATTGTCTTAAATTATCAACTAAAATAATACAAAGTCGTTGATATAATCACTACACGATCTTCATCCAACATTTGTGATACAAACATGCATTTGCCAATGGAGATATCTCAGGAATCAGCATTTCAAAATTTTATCTTTACCTGGTTCCCGAAAGACACCGCTAGAGCCAGTGATGATCTCCTTTTAAATAACATGAGATAAACAATATTCGGTTACACTGAATAATTATTGGCGTCAGCAATGGTAGCATACCAGTGTCGGAAAAATTATCAAGATATTCGACAGTTGATAAGTGTGGAAGGAGAACGGGGTTCGTACAATTCCTTAGCGTAATGGAAGACGTTAGGCTCCAGTAGGAATTCGAATACCCTTAGTCGATAACTTTTACGCCATCTTGCATATCTGAATCTCATATATTTAAAGAAAATATTCAGAACAAAAAAAGAGACACAGACTGCGAACTCTGCAAGAATTGAATGCGTTTGAGATTAACGACGCAAGAGCTGTTAGAAATATAAAAACGTATAGTTTTATTGTATACAGTGTCAAATAAAGACGGAACTTTAGTTTGTTTGTTTTTTTTAACCCCGAGTGAATAAAAAGGCGAATGATACAAATCGAAGAGACGAAAGAGAAATATAGATTAAAATATTTCTTTGTCAAGTGATTCCCTAATGAATTATTAGTTTTTTCAGGAAATATTGTCCGATTTTAGAATAAACCTATTGAGTTCTAATATATTATTATATAGTTACAAAAAAGATATTACTAGTTCTAATGATTAAGGTTACGGCCATATTACGTCGAAATAACTGATCACGTACGATCGGCTAAGTTAAACAACGTCGAGCCTGGTCAGTACCTAGATGGATAACCGCTTGGGAATACCAGGTACTGTATGCTTGGATGTACAGGTGACGTAATATCTCGGAATTCGAAACCGGAGATCCGAGTTCCAACTCCATTCGGGTTCGTTAAACTTTGGAAAAGAAATGAAACCATCTCTTCTAACCCAGCTATAGATTAATTAATAAGACTTGCTAAAGTAAATCATCTTTGGCTTCCAAATATTTATACAAACTAAATATATTTTTTCTGTCTTTAAATAAGATTAATAAGCCATCAAAAAGAGATCAGTGAATCCTACGATTGCAGGCTTTGTTAATATTATATGAATATTTTTCAGAATTTAAATTAAAACATTATATATCTCTCGTGTTGAATACTAAATGCGTTTGCTTTTTTTGCCTGAGTTAACGCTTTTGTCGTAATGCTCCCGAAACTGCTGTCAGCATTAACAGAGATTGGGGTGACAGATACATAAAGAAACACAAGCAGAAAAAAAAAGCACGACAGTGAGCGAGATATATCTCAGGTAATGTGTCACAAAACTATCACACTCAGTCTCAGGAGAAATTAGTAACGTGAAGAAACACGATATGTTGCGCACTTTGACGTGGTGTAATGTTTCGAAAGCATGTCTTGCTAGATCTGTTACGACTGATTAGTGAGTTCGATCCACACTGGGTGCCCCATTCTTTCGGCCTTTGCCACATCTAAGTTGTGCTTAGAAAATCAAGGCCACCTCGAGGTGGTGTAATGGTTAGGAAGCTTGTCTTAGCAATTAGTGAGTTCGATCCTAACTCGGTGCCTCATACTCTCGGCCTTGTGCAACATCTGAGCTACGATTGTAAAATTACTATTAGGGCACCTCGACGTGGTGTAATGGTTAGAAAGCTTGTCTTGCTAAATCAATTACGACTGAGTAGTGAGTTCGATCCTCACTAGGTGCCCCGATACTTTCGGCCTTGTGCCACATCTAAGCTGTGATTAGAAAATCACTATTAATTATTTGGGAGATCGAGGTGGTGTAATGGTTAGCAAGCTTGTCTTGCTTGAACAATTACGACTGAGTAGTGAGTTCAATCCTCACTGGGTACCCCTTACATTTTGTCTTGTGCCATATCCAAGGTACGCTTGGAAAATCACTACACATGTACTCAGTGATAGTAAAAGTGTTTGATTCCTTGAAATGTGTTCGATGCTGCATCTCAATTCGAATGATCCATTTTTGATTGAAGAGTGACTTATGATGGGAAATGGATCCTTTATGAGAAACGTAAACTATCTTTTCACTAGGCTGACCATGAAGAGGCGCCCAGATATTTTCCAAAAGCGAAATGACACCAACAGAAGATTATGGTGAATGCTTAGTGGCCCAACATTGGCGTTATCTATTACGGCTTTCTGGGATCTAAGCAGGGCATCACTGCCGAAGATAACTGCCAGCGACCGGATGAAATACACATTCAGTTAAGCCAAATGTGACGGGCACTGCTTAATCGACAAGGGGGTCTAATTCTGCTTCGTGACGATGCTCGAGTACATGTTGCCTGGATGACACTGAAGAAGCATAAAAAATGGGATAAAAAAACAAAAACAAAAATAAAACTTATCCATATTCTCTTGATCTCTCACCTAACTTTTTCGAGCATCTTGACAGATTGTAAAGCCAAAAGACATTAATTAACAAAAAAAAAAAAAAAAAATAGATGCATAAAAACAATTCCAACATTTCTTGGCCTTCAAATATTTAGGCTTTTATCGTAACGGTATAAATAACAATGGAACTCGATGGCAGAAAGGTATAGATATATATTTACAGTTCCTATTATAACTAATTTGAACATTTTTTAAGCATTTCACCTCAAGCAAGGCGGGATTGTCGCTAGCACCCAAGGATTCACAGAGACTGAAAATAAAAATAAAGAGGGGTGTTTGAGAATGGATAAAGAGAAGGACAGAGATCAAGATGCACGCATCAGAAGATCTCGATTGACATTGCATTTAAATTTGAAATATAAATATATTAATTCAGGAGTAAATGTAGATTCAAAATCGGATATTATTTTCCGAATATTCGATTACTGAGAATCCTCTACATTTGGACGCAAAATTTGAATAAAATATTCAAAATGCATAAATTTAGAAAAGAAAGGGACATAAACAGGCCTTTCAGTTTTCAAATAAAACATCCGAATTTAATGGGCGCAACGGTTTTACCAAATTTTCTTATGTAAATCAAAACACGATTAACTTCCTCTGGCTGATTTCATTTTTGTCTTTTTTTTAAGACATACAAATTATCAGATTTTTTTCTTCTTTTTGTGACTTTGAAAACAGTAGGAATCGCTTAGAATAAATGTTGTCGGCCCGGCAAGTGCAAATGGAGTGTTTAGTTAGGATATCGTTTTTGTCTACACTCGAGAAATGAAAATTCATTAAATCTATGTCATTCACACATCTCTCGAATCATTGTCTGAATTCTGAGATGAAAAATGTCAATTATACCATAATATGTTTTCCTATTCCATGGCGTTCTATACTACAAGCCTAATCATAATGCAACTCAGGTCCAAGCTTGACATATATTATCCAAAACACTATTCCAATTGGGAGCGACAGGTTTTAGTTTCGGTTTAGATTGTCAGCAGGTCCTTGCTCTTGAGAGGTTAAGAAAATTAAAGAATTTTTGAAAAATCTAATTCGCCCCAAGGCATTGCGACACAAGGGGTTACTGAGTGTGGAAGAGTAAGAAACAGGCATATTGGTAAGGATCTGGAACAGAGAATACATTTGGAATAAGCTTATTTAATTGAAGTAAGCATAACGTATTTATTTTATCTCTTTCGGGCTAACTATATTATTTTGTGTTGACTTGAAAACAAATTTTATTGCACAAAATTTATGATATGAATCTAGGAATTATGATCATGTCATTTGGAAGTTTAACGATTAAAGTTTGTTTAATAATTTTTACTTTAAGTTAACACAATATACTTATCTAATTTTTTATTCGTAAAAAAAACCCCACTAACGATACTCTTAATTTTTTTTTGTGTTTCCGTTTCTAACATCTGTGTAACAATTTGCATCCCAACATTAAATTAAAACATAAAACTTACACATGGCAGAGTAACTTCTAATCAATAAAATTCGTAACTTTTTATTCGTTTAAAAAAATAATTTATTGATCCGGGCTGTTTAGTTTTGCTTTTTACAAACGTTAAAAAGTCTCTCTCAAGTAAGTTAATTTATCATTAACATAATCCCATAGAAAGAAATCCAGAGGAGTGATACCTGGTGAACGAGGTGGCCATAAAATTCGACCATACCTTCCAATCGACTAGGGGTTCATTTAACAGTATCTCCCTCATCAAAACTATATCTGAAATACTAAATCTCCCTCATCAAAACTATATCTGAAATACATAAATCTATGTGATTAAAACCTTTGATAGCTACTGAGTACATAGAATAAATCCGATTAAGGTATCATATTAATTGCTTATCTTTTTTAAGTTGTAAAGAGACATTATGTACAACATCTATATAGACAGGGTGTCCTAAAAGAATTTACTCGGTCTTTAAATGTAGTGTTTATTGACTTCCAAACAGGATTAAAATTAAAATGGACTCACAAAGAAGATTAATGGTTTAAATTAAATATTAAATGAAATTGAATGCGTGGATCTGAAATACAAGAAAAACGATCAATTGTTGTAGGAACTCAAAAAGTTAGGGACATTTTTTGAGGATACCTTTCATATTCAAGTTTTTATACTCTATTTTAAGTGTTTGCGCTTTTTATTACTGCTGGAATAATTATATTTGGTTATCAATAATGTAGCTTTTGAAAATACTTCACGGGGAATATTTTAATGAACTTAAAGTTGTAAAGCAGACATTGGTTAAAAATAATTTTCCCAACAATATTATTAATAAACTGATTAAAATATTCCAGCTGGAAGTAAACGGCTCTAACACAGAAATATAGTAAAAAACATATTATTTTTTATTGCAACAGGATGGAAAAAATACACACACACACACACATATATATATATATATATATATATATATATATATATATATATATATATATATATATATATATATATATATAACAAATTGACCCTGACGATCCGTATAGGTGAAAACTAGGTAGGTTTACCTGGCGCTTTAGGTTCCTATTAAGGTTTGCTCTACTTAGCGTATTGAGCACTTTACGTAGTTACTTTTGCTTTACTCGTTTTGTTTTTTTTTTTCTCTGAGCTTAGATTCTGGACGATTGTTTTCGCCTCAATTACATGGTCTTTCTTTTTTTTCCCTTGGGCATTGGTTTGTTCAATTACAAGCCAAAATACCTAAGGTTTTTCAAAACGAGTATATATATATATATATATATATATATATATATATATATATATATATATATATATATATATAATAAAAAATATAATAAAAATAATCAACTGTGATCTCCCTTGTTTTGTTACTCTCCTCTTTGAGAGAGAGCTATTTCTGTTTGCTGGGACTATAAAAGGACACTATACGCGAACGTTTTATTCTCAGTTGAATAAAGCTTTCTTAAAGTCTACACCTGCGTACTTTTGTCATTTCAATATATATATACATACACACACACCCACACACACACATACATATATGTATATATATATATATATATATATATATATATATATACACACACACACACATATGTGTATATATATATATATATATATATATATATATATATATATATTTCCAGATAGAGAAAAACTTGTTAATTATGGGGGATTTAATGCACAGGTTGGCATGGACTGGTGTCCTTGGTACTCACGGGATCGGGAGTATGAATTCTCATGGGCTACAACCACTTTGTCTCTGCCACGAATTCGATCTCACCATGACCATCACGTTATCAGCAATCCAGTCATCAGCAAAACAACTTGGATGCATCCCAGATCCAAAGATTGGCATATCCTTGATTACATTATCACCAAGAAACGTGACGCGAAAGACTTCAATATCACACGCTCTTTCCACAACACTTGCTGTCTTTCAGACCATGTTCTACTACGCAGCAAAGCATCCTTTTAACTCGTACGCAAGAAACCTCTCGTTAGCACTACGATTCCTAAACGAATCAACATCTCACCCTTGAATTCTAGTTTTAGGAAGAAAGAACATTCTAACGAGGCTGGATTCATTTGTGATCTCAAAAGATACTGAATCCTCTTGGAAATCTTTCAGATATGCCATTTATTCCAGCTCACTTGAACTTCTAGGATTTCCCATATTGAAGTATCAGGACTTGGTCCGACGTAAATGATACTCATGTTCAAAGTCTCAGCAAAAAGATTCGCAATTTTTCAAAACATTATTGAACAACAAAAATTGTCCATCAGAAAGAGGTATATATAAGCAGTGTAAGCTGGAAATGCAAAATGTTCTCAGAAAAATGAAAGAATCCTGGGGTCTGCTAAAGCTATGGAAATCAAGGAGGCAGCTGACAGAAAAAATCCCAATGCATTCTATGAACCTTAAAAAAAGGTATATACCCCACAAGGGAATGAAATGTCACCTGTTATGTCGTCTGACGGTAACACATGCCACACAGAGAAGAAGGAAATTATATCACAATGGAAAGAACACTTTGAAAGTGTCTTTAATTCCACCTTTGCCATCGATGACAACATGATTGCTTTAATTCATCATCGACCAGATATTTCCCACTTGTCTTTTGAGCTATGCCTAAAGGAAATTCAGGATTCTATCAAGCAATTCTCCTCGAACAAAGCGCCTGGAAAAGATGCTACCCCCACACGAAATTTATTATTCATCATGACGGTCGTCTTCGAGTATAGAATCCAGAGGTTAGCAGTGAATGTTTCGAAGACAGTAGGAAAGCGTTGTTCAGGTTAGCAGTGGATATTTTGGTAAAAAGTAGCAGAGCATAGTTCGTCTTTCTGTTTCTATTCGCCTGACAAGCTGGACTAGAAATTCGAGTAGAGTGAACAAAAATGGCGGCCTTTATACACGACGGATTGAATGCTCGACGTCTTCTGATTGGTTAACCTTCTATTGGTGGACTATAAAGGGAGTTAAGTCATTTGAGCTAACTCACTAGTACATACTATACACAAAAACTGCAACAAAACTTTTAAATATGTTGGGAAGACTCTGTTTAAGAATATCTTTGAGCTTTTTGAAGTCATATGGACGGTTGGTACTGTGACACAGGACTACAAAGATGCTTGCATAAAACATTTGTTCAAGAACAAAGGCAGCAAGGTTATCTGTGATAATTCCTGTGGCATTGCACTTCTAAGTATTGCTGGCAAATTCTCGCTCGTCTTATTCGCAACAGAATAATCAAATATCTCATTGACGACATTCATCCCGAATTTCAGTGTGGCTTTCGTACAGGTCATGGAACCATTAATATGATTTTTTCACTTCGTCAGGTTACCGAGAATGTTCCCGACAAGAACCATGAACTCTATACAGTCTTTATAGATCTAACCAAAGCGTTTGACAGTGTAAAAAAGAGTGCTCTCTAAACAACCGAAGAGCATCTTTCGATATCCCTGTTGTTTTCTTTTGCCATATCACTGAAGACCAGAATGATGCCTTATTGCACAGATATAGGTCCAGCTCGACATTCCACCATTTGTATTAATAAATTCTCGAATTTTTATAAAAACTGCTCTATGTACACGAGGATACCCCGAAAGTAATGCAACGGGGTATCGTTTTGCTGGCAAAAACTTTAATCACATTCCCTGTACCGGAAAAGCAACTGAATAGAATGAACAATGTTAACGAGGCATATGACATTGTTAAACAGTCCACCACACACGCATTCACCATATACGAGCAAAAGCTTAAATGTATGTCACTGCATACTATGATACAAAGTGTGTGTCATGGAAAAATATAGACTGATAGATATCACTGAGTTCTATGTTGCATAAAGTAGGAACCATCAATTGTATGAAGGCATAACCTAAAGGTTGTATGTGATAATTCCTGTGGTTTTTCAGTTCTTAGTAACGCTGGCAAAATTCTCGCTTGTGTTATTCTCAACAGAATAATCAAATATCTCATTGACGACATCTATCCCGAATCTCAGTGTGGTTTTTGTTCAGGTCGTGGAACCATTGATTTTTCACATCGTCAGGTTGCTGAAAATGTTCGCGAGAAGAACCATGAACTCTATGTTGTCTTTATTGATCTGACCAAAGCTTTTGACATTGTAAACTAAGTACTCAAAAAGCTAGGCATCTGTTCTATCTAATGGAGATTTTTCAGAAACCTTTGATCTAAAAAATGGCACTAAAAACCTCGTGTCATGGCTCCTGTACTTTTCGCTCTCTTCTTTTCGGTCATGCTACACATTGCTTTTAGTGATCTTGATATGGCTGTGAAATAGGAATTTCTATACAAGTAGCGTTCCTCTATCAATGTTTAAACTCTAAATCGCTGGCTCGACCATTATTCGTGATCTTCTATTTGCTGATGACGCTCCGATCGTGGCTACCTCAATCGAAGAATCTCAAACACTCGTCAGTCGTTTTTCCACCGCTTGTAACGCAATCGCATTAACTATAAGCATAAAGAAACTGAAGTTGTCCAAGTCCTACACCTAAGCAGATCAAGCGTGTAAAACAATAGCCACCTGCCCATACCTTTCCAATCGCAGCAACAGCCTGTATGTGAAATCATTCTCGTACTTAGGAGGCAATGTCAATTCAAGTACCTTTTTGGATGACGAAATAGTTAACGGAATACCAAAGGCAACCAATACCTTTGGGAAGTGTAAGCATTGCCTATGGGATGTTCATGAAATTTCACTGAAAACGAACTCAGTGTCTATCGAGCAGTTATTATTACCACACATCTTTATGTGTCAAAATCGTGGACGCCATACAGGACACACATCAATCAAATTGATGCTTTTCAGAAACGCTATCTTCGTTCAATATGCGGTTATACATGGAATGACAACGTTTCTGACACTGATCTTTTGATCAAATGTGGCGTCGGTGGTATTGAATCCTTTCTGATGCAATTACAGTTCAGATTGTCTGGCCCTTTCATCAGAATGTGTGACAATCGGATGCCAAAAATGCTCATGTATAACCAACTTTTTCATGGTAAGTTTAACGCAGGCTGTCCTAGGTTACGCTTCAAGGACAAACTTAAATACAATTTAATTGCTGCAAACCTCCCTATACAGGAGATCGAACTTGCTGTTGCACACTGAGAAAACTACTAACGAGGTATAACTAATTTCGAAAAGAATATCGTCTCAAACATCTGAGAGAATTAATAATTAACACTAAAATGCGGGCTTATACATCAGCCCATATGATGGTCAATCCTTCAGTATGCCCTTCGTATTGATCTGTTTGTAAATCCAGTGCAGGATTGTTGTCTCATACGAAACATAAACATAAAAAACTGAACTGAAAGACACTCATACGTCGAAAACGACGGTAGAGTCCGTCATATATATATATATATATATATATATATATATATATATAAAGTCATTTTTATGTTTATACATTTTTTTTTACAGATACAAATATTTAAGTAAATTCTCTGTTTATAATAAACAGTATTAAACAACATTTACCGGCCTGAATGCCCGAGAAATTTTCATACAAATTTCCAACAGTAATCGAATCTATATCCTATACGAAACCGTTATATAGCCCGACGTGATTTTTCCGGTTGAGCCACAGAGGATCGATCAGTTAGCAAGGTCGATTTTACTGTTTTTAAACTACAATCTTCCATGATTCTCTAACGTACATTCATATCTGCTCAATGGGTATCCAAATGTAATCAAATGGCGTCACAGATTATGAAATGGACAAAGTCCGATAATTATTTTAAGACATTTTTATGTTTATACCTTCTTTTTATTGATACAAATATTTAAGTAAATGCTCTGTTTATAATAAACAGTGTTAACGACATTTAAACAGAGCATTTACTTAAATATTTGTTTCTATAAAAAGAATGTATAAACATAAAAAAATATCTTAAAATAATTGTCGAACTTTGTCCATTTCATTTGATTTGATTTGTTATCTGCTTTTGAAATTTCAAAATAAATCTTTACTCACCAGATATTTGCCTGAGGAAGCACAAGTTTAGTGCTGAAACATTTTTAACATGTTTTGTTTAAAATCTGATATAATGAATAAGATATATATAGAGAAATTCATTGATTTGGTTTCTAAGGATTATTGGCCTTTTCTAGGTTATGTAAAGCTAGAAAATATTTTTAAATTTTGTTTTATTGAAACAGTAATGATTCAGTGATACAAGTAATAATAATTAACCCATAGCTGTGGGGAGTATAGGTGGATTCATACCTTTCCCCTGGGTATTTGTGCTTAATTAATATAACGAACAAAGCTGGAATTGGAACTCGGCTTCATTTCCCTAACGGAACGTCCAAGTTTACAGCATCTTGTATTCCCTAAATGTCAAACATTAATATACTGAACAGGCTCGACGTTGCTTAACTTCGGTGAACGTACGAGAAACGTCTTTTCAAAGGGATAAGACAGTAAGAGATAAAATAGTGAAAGAGAAAATGAGAGAAAATTTTATAGAGGTGTATAGAATTTAAGTCAAATTGAAAGGAACATGTATAGATCGTATTATTTCGAAGAATCGAAACATTTCGCTAGTTGTATGACAGCTAAACGTAATTTATATTAGCGTATTCCTTACTCGTATAATTACTGCATTCTGAATTATTATTGCGAACGTAAGTATACGCTCGTTTCGTGCAAAAGTCATCCCTATCATGTGTTGTGTAGACTAATAGAAATTTAGCTTGGGCAAATAGATGACAGGCAACAACTATTCGCCAGGAACCTTTACATACAGACCCCCAGAAAATCAATGAGTAAAATTCTTTTCGCACGCAATATCCACGTCCGTCTGGAGTAAAAATATTACCGTCATTACTGTCTGGTATGATACATTTTTAAAACATTTCTAACTATTAGAACTAGTATCACCCGACTGTTGCTGCTATGATTTATCGGTACAAGTCAGATAACAACAAACACTACTACGTGAACTGTCGCTGCCCAATCATCACTTTCCAGCCTTGTTGGCGATATATTATTTTCAACAGTGCATTCCTTCTCCCACATAGGAAACGTCCCCAGTCTATACCTTTTCTATCGCTATCTGCAATGTAGATATTCACACGGGCTACACCACTGGGTTCCTCAAATTCAAACTTTTACAGTTTGGGTTGTTTTGAATTATCCACATCCCCTTTATAGAATATTGGTAGTAAGTTTAACTAAGAACGTTTCATTTCAAGAATTTCGATTTGGACCGGGTGAACATGCAGTAAAAAAATATCTATGCAGCAAGGAAAATATGGAAGGACTAAAATATACATGTAATATTTAAAATCCATCAGTAAAGTTCCAAAACAAGATGGAGATGGTGTTGATCTCAAAATGGTTTCATAACTATAATTACGCCCCAAATATGTGTACCTTTAAAATGAAAAAAAAAAGAGGGAAGAATATACTTTAGAAGTTGGTACTATTGAGACCAATTCAGAACTATCTCAGACATTTCGGTAAGTCTCCTGTAAAATAGTAAATAATTGCAATTTTTCTCGAATATATATTGAGCCAATAATCGTTGTCGTTTTAGTTAGCAATTGTAAAAAAAGTGTATCATCTTCACTAAACGTTTCTTTGGTATATCACAAAAGCCAATGAAACTTTGGTTCGATACGAATAATGTTCAGCGATCTGATTGGACAAAAGTTGAGCACCATATCTATGTGCCATATCCCTTCAAGACGTAGGCGATCACGACTCTCCGCTTCCTTCTATCCCTTGTAGTTCTCAATATAGTGTTATGGTCCAGGTTAGGACCAAGGAAGAACAACACGGACACAAGAGTAGAAATAACGAAGGTATATTACACGAAATAATAATACAAGAAGGTGTTAGTATGACTGTCAGTCTGGTTTGGAGTGAACTACTATCTGCTCGAATCGATTCGATATTTACTAGCCCGCCCCCAAGGAAAAATGTGGCACAAGGTCGAGTTTTACGTGGGTTATCCGAGCCCATAGGCTCGGCCAAAAAAATGCCCTTAGATAACTGTAAAAACAGAATCGGGTTGGTCAACCTCCCCGAACGAAGCTCTGCTCTTCGTCCGGGTTACTCTCTGCTCAGAGGCAGAGAGTTCGACCGTCAAGCCGAGAAGCTCGGGTCGATTCGGTATCTAGCCACCCCACCACGAGGGTTGCATGTGGCACAAGGCCGAGTTTAACGTGGGTTTCCCGAGCCCATAGGCTCGGCCAAGAAATTCCCGTAGAACCCGTATAAACGGGATCGAGTTGGTCAACCTCCCCGAACGAAACTCTGCCCTTCGGCGGAGCCTCGTCCGGGTTCCTCTCTGCTCAGAGGCAGAGAGTTCGACCGTCAAGCCGAGAAGCTCTGCTTGATTTGACCCTCTCTCTTGAGAGGCGTAGTATACATAGTGTTAGGAAGAGTTCATTCTGTAGTTATAGGTAAGGACCCATGACATATAGTTTGTGTATTTGCTACTAAACCCTGTTCTATCATTCACTTGCTTAATCTTGCTAGGTATGTCACCTGTTTGCCTTGTCTTTTTTCTCCCTCTATCCGCACTGTGAGTATCAGATTCTCCAAGCCTTCCTTTCTCATTACATGTCCCGGAAATTTTAGCTGCCTCTTCCAGTATAAGCTCCCACTTTGTTTGCATCCTCTATATGACAAGGCCGAGTATAATCAAAGCATAAAAATTATTGTAACTCCATTGGGGTCTATATGTGGTTAATGGTTACTGGACCGGAAGGAGAAATCGAACGGAATTCGATTTCCGTCGACATCGTTACATCCCTTTTCGCAAAAATAATTTTGAGAAAAGCATGAATGTACCTTTTCCCTTCCAACGATGTGTTAAACAGTAGGGTAGACGTGACTATGTAGTCGTGGTTGCCAAACAGTATAGAAGAAAAACAACTATGAATTCAAAACCGTATATATGCCTGGTGGAGCACATAAACTGCATTTAAGGGTGACCCTATTTAGATGCAGTTATAAACCCCACAGGTTTGCTCTGTGGGTGGTGAAGAACTATAAATAGACCACAGAAGATGGTCATGTTTGGAAATTAGCTAAAGATGAAGTATCACACAGATTTACAGTTTGATTTCTAGCAAAAAAGAGCTCTGATTATTATGTACTATTGCTATTAATATATCATGGTTCTCTAAAGAGCAAAGCGTCCGCTACAAGGAAAACGAGACACGTCCTATCTGTAACGTATCCTTTGACTAAAAGAGAGAAAGATGAGAGACATAAGGCCCTTTGCTTATATACTGCTTTTGACATCGCCATCTAGCGATATCAGCAAAATGAGATGATCCCACACGTTAGAGTAAAACGTAAACAGCTGCTGCTGATGATGATGATGATGATGTAAACAGATGATGATGATGACGATGACGATGATGATGATGATAACAGGATTGCTCTGTTCAAACGCGCCGGCCATATTCAGCTGATATTACACCAAACGACTATTACCATTTCGGTCGCTGAAAAATGCGTTGATGGGAAAGAGATTTTCATGTCAAATCCAGCGGAATTTTGATCGAAATGCGTTGAAAGCTGCCTGAGTGGCAATAAACAACAGTGGATATATAAAAATAAAAAGTAACAGTAATTCATTTTTAGAAAAATAATGTTGGCAAAAAATTAATAAGATAGCAAAAAAAAAAAAAAAAAAGAAAAAACAAAGAAAAAAAACAGCCTATTTCCAAATATGAAGATCAGAAGGCAATGCCGACATTTTTATCGAAACTTTAATGGC
Organism: Acanthosepion lycidas; assembly: GCA_963932145.1. Taxonomy (NCBI): domain Eukaryota; kingdom Metazoa; phylum Mollusca; class Cephalopoda; order Sepiida; family Sepiidae; genus Acanthosepion; species Acanthosepion lycidas. Next base: position 9,049,257 of record OZ010580.1, read on the forward strand.
GTTTTTTTTTTCTTTCCGGCTACACTATTCTTTAAGAAAATGTTGCCTCTCATTTGTATTTCCTAATTTTTATCTACCTGTTATAGATGTCGGTGTTTTTGCTGGACACGAAAGTGATATTAATCAACCCTGTTTCTCATGAGAGAGCAAGAAACACAACAAGATGAGTACGGATGTTTAAACCAAATAAAAATAGAACATTTACAAGGACAGAGTAAATACCCAAATGTGACGTTAACACTGAAAACGTACGGACTTTTTACATTCAATGGCCGCACTGTGTTGAGCTGTTGCAATCTTTACGTTTTAACTTCTCTCTATAGTTGCTCATGGCACTATTTTTCAGAACATTGATATCCAGTAAAGAGGTCACAAAAAAAAAAGATATATAATATTTTTTTTTCTCCACAGCCAGTTTGTATAACAAAAACAAACGGATGTGTGTAGTTTTCGAGTTCCCTAAATGATTTTCAGCTAAATTATGAAAACTGTATTAACGGATAAGATTTAAATGAAAACAAAAAACCTACAAATTTATAATAAAAAAGAAAAAATATTCTAGAAATTACAGAAAAGAACTGAAATATAGTATTTAATCCATTTAGATTTCTTTGGTAAGTATTTAAAGTGGCATAATAGATTCAGTAATAAATATAGATATATACGTCTAGAACATGATTTTCTGATGAATACAAGGAAGTTAATTATTTATATTATTTATATTCAGCTTGTTTTCCGCATCTTCTTGGATGTTACCACAAGAATTCGGTCATTGCATCCTCCGACCTTCATCAGTTGTATATCGATCAGCGTAACCTATAAGGAATTCTGGACTGAAAACTTTATTCAATGTTCGTAATTAAATCTAATGAAACCATTATTTAATTTACGATATGTAGGACCATAGCCTTGTCGATTAAAGCGTAGATACTTGAATTTGTGTCAATAAATAATATCAGATGAAAAATTTCATCCATATATATATATATATATATATATATATATATATAACCATTTTTGAAGAAAAAGGCTTAAAGAAAAATACATCTAGGAGGCGTCCTAAATATAAACAAACACCTATTTTAGATAAGCATGAAACAGGCTGATAATGAGCTTGTTAATAATGAGATTGATAATGAGCTTGTTCATCAAAAATGTTAATTTTCATCTACATTAAAAGGTTATTTTCAAAGTATTAATATAGAACACCCTTATATGCATACAAATACGAATATACCATAAAATTCATATATATATATATATATATATATATATATATATATATATATATATATATATATATGGTGCGATGGATGAATTGTTGACTAAATGACGCAAAAATGAATATAACATTGATATCTCATTTTAACAGATATATTTAACAAAATTACACAAAAGTGACTTGAAATACTAAAGATAAATGTATTCAATAAAATTGCCATTGGCTTCAAGCACGGCCATCCATCAGGCGACTTCGAAATCTCCTGTAACTCTTCTGCCTGGTTTAAATTGGTGATTGTTGGCAAAATCTTTGCCTACAGTTCGTCTTAGGTTTTACAAGGAATTTTATTGGTCTGTCGCTCAACTGCGGCCCACACATAAAAATCAAGGGGGTTGCAGTTTGGGGAGTTAGGTCGCCAGATGTAAAGGGTGATGTAGTCAAAGAAAATGTCTGAAAGCCATGACTGTATCCTCCTGCTTGTGTGAAATGGTGCAGAGTCCTGTAGCCAGACATAGGTTCTTCGAGCTTGAGACAGGACAGTATTCTTTCCTCAACGCACTTGATTTAGGGATCCGTGTTGCTTCGCCCGTTTTTAATGTCTTGAGGCCCTCACCAAAAAATTCTGTAGTACATTTCTTATCCGAAAGATCAGAGTGAATATTCGGATTTATCGTAGGTTTTTAATCACAATTAGACGCAACCTTTTCTTTCTGAATACTCTGCATTGCCCACACATTGACACCCAAACACTTTAAAATGTTCGTAATGGAGCTTCCCGCGCGAATGACAAGGAGTGTGATATTTGTCATGACGAGGCCCAACTAACCCTACTCTATGTTTAAATAAAAAAAACAAAAAAAACAGACAACGCGCATGCGTTAAATTAAAATTAATCAAAAATATAAAATGGCGACAAACTGTATATATATATATATATATATATATATATATATATATATATATATATATATATATATATATATATATATATATAAGATATTTTGTAGGTACAAAATTTAATGATCGAAATAAAAGTATAAAACTTAATATTACGAGACATTAAAAACGGGCGAACCAACCGGTTTCGCTCCCTCTCTTCAGGCTTCAACGGGAGATTTAATTTAAAATTAACACAGAAGAATGTACAATAAAAGGAAGTTGTAGAAGGAAAAAATAAAAGTAAAATAAAATGAAAAAAAAAATAAAAAAATTTCTGTGTTAATTTTAAAGCCTGAAAAGCGGGAGCAAACCCGTTTTTAATGTCTCGTAATATTAAGTTTTATACTTTTATTTCGATCACACACAAACACACACACACACACACACACACATATATATATATATATATATATATATTACGGCGTTAAAAACATGAATATTTTTACATTGGACCATGATGTTATTAAAATAAAATACCAGCCGACCGGTTTCGCCCCCTCTCTTCAGAGCTGTAAACGGGGGAAAATTATGAACAAGGAGAAAAAAAAAAAAAAAAAATTTTATATATATGGGTGACGTGAATGAACGGAAGGGAAGTTGTTACACCTAAAGATGCTAGAGACCCAGAAGAGCAAGCCCAAGCAAACAATCTCTCTGTTTACAAAGAGAAGGTCGCCCAGACTTGATAAACAGCGTCTCCAACACCTTCAGATGGAACAACGAGTGTGCAGTGGACACCACAGAAAACCAATTCACACTGAAGTCCACCGCACAACCAGGACTATTTATGAGATGATCCGCTATAGATGACCCGTATGTGTTTCGAACGGAATCACCAATCGAAAAATTTTTATTATAAATTTTAGCAGGCACGTGTTGCTTGATTCTAACATCCAAGCGTTGTGTAGTTCTACCTATGTAGTCGGCACCGCAACTACATTTAAATTTATAAATTACAGAATTAATATGATGAGGAGGTAGAACATCCTTACTCATGGATGGAAGAACAGATCTTGTTTTAAACACAACACGTACATTCGCTGCAAAATAGCATTGATTAGAACTCGATGAAATTTGCTTAGCCAACATTTCGCTATCCCCACCAAAATATGGAACTCGTAAATACACGGGACATTTTTTAACAAGAACTGGTTTTACTTTATTAAAGTCCACCAACTTTTGACGAATAACCATTTGAACGATATCATAAGGATAACCGTTACTAGTAAAGATGTTAGTTAAAAACTTAATTTCATCTTTCAAAGTGTCATCTGAGCAAATCCTCAGTGCCCTATGGGTCAAAGACTTAATTAAATTGATCTTTTGCTGTTTGGGACAAAAGGAATCCCAACGAGTGTAAAGACCCGTGAAAGTAGACTTCCTATAAACTGTAGTAGTATATAAGGAAGGTGTTCTACGAACTAGAACATCATTTTAATAACATCATGGTCCAATGTAAAAATATTCATGTTTTTAACGCCGTAATAAAGTTTTGTACCACAAAAAATATTTTTAAATATATATATATATATATATATATATATATATACTAATTTAAAAATATGGTTCCATCGCTACACAAGAATTACTGTTTCGGAAACAGAAACTAAATCTAGGAACATATTAATTTCTATTAAGTTTTATTAATTTCTAAAAGAAATCTCTATAATAAAGCTCTAAAAGATAGTGGCTACAAAAGCCCAAAACTAACTTACATAAAAATGAAAATGGAAAGCATAGAAAAAGCAGAAATAGAAAATTAATTTGATATACACCCCCATAAATCCAAATGCTAAAGAACAAATTAGGACATAAATTCCTTGCATTAATCGTTAAACATTTTAGAAAAGATACTAGAAGATACTAAACTCAGTACTATTTTCAATAAAAATGCCCCAGAATTAAGTTACAGCTCTACAGAAAACTTAGAAAAAATTTTTTTTATGAAACATAATGCTAATATCTTGAATAAACACTTATACGAAAACCAAAGAAATTTAGACAACATGAACATAAAAAGAGACGAAAATAAACAAAAAAAAACTTAACTGTAGAAATCCTGATAACTGTCCTCTTAATAAATATCGCACAGACCAGTGCAATATCTCAACTCTTGGGGTTCTAGACAATGTAAAAGTCTACATTGGATGTGGTTCAACCAACACCAAAAATTAAAATTCTTTTAGAAAAATAAATACCGAAATCAGACGTCCCTATTAAAATATTTATGGCACTTAGAAGGGACCAATAAAACACCTACTGTGAAATGGAAATTAATAAGAAAAGCTAGAATATGTAGATCATTCAATGACCCATGTCCTTTGTGCATACATGGTTTTGCCTGTGTAGCGATGGAACAATATTTTTAAATTTGTAAATTAATAATATCTATGCTCTGTAGATTTGCAATGAGAACTGTTTTGTAAAAATAAAAATTTTAATAAGAACACCGGAACATATAAGAACATATGTTAATGTTCTTTCTCTTTATTATAATATATATATATATATATATATATATATATATATATATATATATATATATATATATATATATAAAGATCTGATTGAAGTCCCAGAGCTAGTGTCTGATTTCTAAAGGCATTGAGCACTATATATTTTCCATAGGCTGTTTTTTTGGGGTTTTTTTTTTAATTGCTTTTTTACTTTTATAACATTTTTCATCTTTTCTACTTCGGAAATCTTAGTATTGGTATGGTTGATTTTTTTCTACTTTTCCTTTACCAATTACTTGATATATATATATATATATATATATATATATATATATATATATATATATATATATATATATATATATATGTGTGTGTGCGCGCGTGTGTGTGTGCGTGTGTGATGATTCTCTTTTACTACAGTTCATCGCCATTCATTCGAAGCCATTTTTACAGAATTTTCTTTTCCCTTTCTCGGAATATTTTTTTTTTTATGTACTATTCGCATAATTTCCCATTTCTTTATATCTCGCTCTTGTCGTTTCAAATGTCTCAGCACAAGTGACACGATTATTTGCAGAATAAAAATCTACGCTTCATTCTTTAATATCTTCTTATGAATTTCGTTTACTGTCTTTAACAATTTCTTGCGTCGTCCACTTTTCATTTTATATTTACCGCCAGATTTACTTCCAACACACACACACACACACATATATATATTTATATAGATAGATAGATAATATTAGTGGTAAATATATATGCATACATACATACATAGATACATACATATATGTATATATAAAAATTTCTAAGAGGATAGAATCCAGGTAGAATTCAATGTCCAGGAAAGAGTAAGAATATAATAAAAAAAAGGCTTAAACACCAATATTCCATGGTTATAATTTATTACATTGGAATCGTAATGACGATACAATTCATCAGACTTACAAATTAAAAAAAATATAGTGTTTTAGCCTTTTTATTATATATATATATATATATATAGATAGATAGATATATATGTATGGAAACTGTATACTTTACTCCCTTATTTTTACTCATCTTTTAATCTTTTGCTTCATCTTCTTTCTGGAATTTCTCCATCCATTTTTTTCATGTTATTTAGTACTTCAATTGTCCTTTCTTGTAGCTCTTTTCTCTTTCCACTTTACCTGTTTTCTGTCAGGCATCCGTTCTTCCCCTTCCAACCGTCCATCTTTCTCTTCTTGCGCAAAGTCAAAGATGCGCATTTATTTCGGTTCATGTTGCCCCTATTGACACAGCACATTCGCGGATTTCACTCTATCGCCTGGAGTCTGCGAAAAATAGAGTTTCAACCGTTAAAAAAAAAGAAAAAACAGTAAAAAAAAACATACCAGCGCTCAATTCTTGATCTGGGAATTAAAATCTGTTTCGACAATTAAGAATTTCTTGTCAATTCCTAACCGCTACTCCTTTAACAATCGACAAGGGAAAAGAGAAAACTAGAAGTCAACTTCCATTTTGCTTCTCTTTTACTCCACCCACTAAAATTGGAAAAATCGGCAGAGTTGTTAGTAAAGCCGCTTCCATTCGTATATTTAGGTTTTATGAAAGCGGACACTAATTACCTTTTCTTCGGCCATTTCTTTCAGCAAACATTGTTGTCGTTAAACACAAAATTTTGAATGGCATTCTAGTTCCAGTGGCGAGAAAGTAACTGTTTAAAATGTTGAGAGTTCAGTCAACCAATCACATGTAAAACTTGCATAAATACGAAACAAAAAACTCCTAACATATCTATGATGCTAGTTGCTAAACAATCCCTGACATGAAAGCCGTGTTTGATAAAAATGGACATATTAAAGCAATACAACAGACTGATGTTGACTTTTTTACTACCCTGTCCAAGGATTGAACTTAAAATTACTATAACAACAATTTCAAAAACTAAACTCCCATGTCTAGTTATTTTAAATGGGCAAATCGAATTATAAAAAAGGCTAAGAAAAAATGTCTTAGACGGTTTTAATTCTTTTTTCCTCAGATCAATTTGGAGGCCAGACGAATGTAACCAATGAATATAATAAGAAACACCAATGACAGTATGTTATAAATATTAGATATATAATCAAAGACTGGTAATATTCAAGACTAGAAGCGACTACTGTTTACAGAGAGAAGGCTCCAAAGACTTAATATAAATAGTTACACCTGTCTGAATTAACCAAATTTATTTTCTAAATATTAGCTGATATACGTTCATTGATTCTATATTCAAGACAGTGATCCGTTCTAATGATAGTGTAATCGTCATGCTGACGTTTGAAATGGTAAAACACACACAGAAAAAAAGAATGGGTACATCTTGCCTGATTGATTTTAACATTAATTAGATAGTTTTAAAAAAATGCGTGGATAGACAGAGGAATTTATTTAATTTATTGGGTTGGATTCTTTGCGTACTTACTAATCATGACTCAGCTTGTCTTTTTTCATTGCTCAGTTATTGGTTGATTTTTCCTACTTAGTCTGAGTCCGTATTCACGTAAACTGTGCCTCTTACACTCTAACACTCTACCTTGAGTGGCTCTCAGACCTTGTAAAGGAGGAACACCGTTGGTTTAAAAAAACAAGTGATAGTTGTGGCGATTATCTTGAGACAAGAACCTGGATTTCCTACCCTAATTGCCGGCTCAATAAATCCTATACTGTTTACTATAGCGCTACAAATGTGAGTTCAGAAATGTAAAAATTTGGGGAATTTTTTAACAGGAGACTGAAAACGGGAAACTGAAATTTAAAAGTGCCTTGGGATTGAGAAAGAAGTCTTCCAAAAGCTAAAAAATAGTAAGAGACAGTAAAAACTAGCAAGAAACAACAAAAAAATTGTTTCCGATGTAATATCGTTCTTCAATATGGTAATCGATGCTGAAGAGGAGGCTTTAAACAACAGAGATGTGGTTCTACAGACAGGTGCCGATAATAACCATGAACATTACATATCAGCAACGAGGAAGTGTTAAAGAAATTAAAATAAAAATAACTGATAGATACAGAATCCATAAGAGACAGATGATACTTTGGGGACACATAATTTGGAAAGACGGTTTAGAAAAGTTGCCACACACTGAAATGAAAGCAAGACAAACAAAAAAAATAATTGTAAATAGCTAGCATAACATGGAGTAGGGCTGATTAAAAAATAAAAAAAAAATAACATTGCTTAGAGCCACAAAGGCTAGGAAGTTCCGGAGACTCATAAACGCTTACACACTGAAGGGACACGAAATATAAAAGATGAATAACTCGTTCGTTTGTATTCTCGTTTTGCATGCCTATATGGTAACGCGAGTTTTCCCACTTAGATAAGTGAGGCGAATCAAGTCCGATATTTATGTGACGTCACCCCGGCCTCTCTCTGCCCCCGTGCTATCCTGTGACGACCAATGTGACTTGGTATTGGTCGCGGCGCCAAATGTGACGTGATCCTGTTGTCACAGCACCAAATGTGACGTTCTAACCCTTGGCTGATTCGGATGGGTATCTGGTTAGATTCGGTATCAGCATTGTCGTTCCCAGCTCGCCTCCAACGTCTGGTTACCGAAGTAACTGCTTCGATTTCTAGTCTAACCTACCCACGTTGTGATTTGATCTTAGGTAGACGAAATCAATCAGTCGCCGGGCCGTAATGCAAGCCGAATTCGAGCAAAGGTGACATCGCACAAGTATATGTAAAAGAAAATAAAGTAACAACTCGAAAAGTTCAAATGTGTTAAAAAAAGAATAACAAATATTTTTATATCTGGTTGCTGAATACAGGACTGCCTCTTTCTCCTAACCCGCTTCTATGGATTCGTGACACTTTGTGTTTGTTAGGCGAGTCTTAATATCTTAAGTTGTTTTTCGATAACTGTTTTTTTTTTTTTTTTTTTTTTTTTTTTTGTATCTTCAGGTGATATTCGTAAAACTTGTTTTGGTGTTTTGAGTCATTCTTCAAAAATAAATAGTTTTTGGTAAGAAGTTTATGTCGGAATGCGTGGATCTTCAGCCAGCTTCCTGCGAGGCTGGTCTCAGAGCTCACAGCTCAACTCTGTCTGCGTCTCTCTCTCCTACTGCAACTCTCCAACTGCTGTCTACTCGCTGCGACTCTGTTTATATGGACGCCGACCAAAACCGGCTATAGGCCTGACGTGTTTGGGGTTCCTAGATAATTCTAAATCCACAAAAATGATTTTCTTTGTTTTTCGGACAGGAAAATTTATCACTTTCCATCTTTGGAAGTCCATTACTTTCTGCTCTTAGGGGATTCGCCCTCCCAAATTCCTCCTTCCTCATAGTGGTATTTCCCACCAATCTCTTCAGAGGCGTCAACAGGCCTCCCCTCCGTCTCATATGTTTACCTTCGCCCACTGCTCAGGCTACCACTCAGCCAATGACGCTCGGCAAGCGGGTGTTTACAGTTATTGCTCAAAGGAAACAAAATTATCTTCCTTTTTTTTTCCTTCTCTTTTTTTCCTTCTCTTTTTTCCCTCCCCAGACCCCTACGACTCGTAGTGTGGTCCTTAATCTCTATCTTAACCGAATGTCATCTGGAACTTATCAACGAGATTTTCGCCAAACCTCAAATGGATGGTCAACTGGACGTCTTCGCACCCTGTCGCCAATTATCTGTCCCGGTAACAAACTTTTATCATGTCCAGGGTCTGAACATAAACAGGTGGTCTCTTTCCAAAACCAAATGATATCTCCGAAAGATATTTAATGGTTTATTCTTTTCCCTTACTTTTTCTTTGCGGGTGGCCTAAGCTGCCATTCTCGGATCAGTGCCTGACCTGATTACGACTATCTTCCAGCATTCTATTTTTTAGGCCACTTGACCAATTTGAAATTTTCATTATTGCCATGGGCTGATTGCTATCTTTTATCCGCCGCGTCATAGCATAAATTAATTCCGACAGATCCGAGATCTTACGAATTTCCTATCTTCTGCGAAAAAATACTTTTTTTTCGCAAATGAAAATAAAATGTTTACCACTTTTCTTTGTTAAAAAAAATAACATCGTTCAGTATGTGTTTCTGTGATAGCTTCTTCTCGCCTTAATTATTTCTCACTTTTAATTTTCACACGACCGCTAAATAGTGTGACATTTAATCCTTGAGCAGAGCATAACAAGGAACTCACTGAGAGCTCTATCAGTATGTCCTTGTGCCAGGCTAAGTTGATCACAGGAAATAGCAACCTCTGTTTTTCTCGTACGTGTTTTGAGTTGTGTAAATATTTAGTTTCTATAGTTGTAAGAAATAAAAATATAACTGCAGTCTAAGAATTATAATTAATGTTCTTGGATATTTTGGTAAATTCCCAGTGCGTCTGAATTGCAGACCATTCTTAGAATCAGGAAACAATTTTGGTTTCTTCCTCGTCGAAAAGTTTAAATTTAAATTTAAACTTTTCTTCCGAATCAGTTTAATAGTTGAGAATTTACAATTCCATTTTAGACTTGGCGCGTTCATTTTTCTTTTCTTTTTTCTTTTTTTCTTATTTATTTTTTATTAGAAGTCGAACAGTTACGACATATTGAAAACATTTTTAATATTTACCAGTATTTGAAAATATCATTTATAAGATAAACATGAAAATACGGATTCATAGATGATTACTTGAATTGGATTTGATGCATTAACAAAATTTACATCTGATTATTTTAATTTTTCTTTTTTTTTTCACTTATTTATTACTTATTTCTGTGTGTCTCTCTCCATCTCTCTCTCTCTCTCTCTCGCTATATATATATATATATATATATATATATATATATATATATGTAAATGCTGTTCCATTAAGACGGATTATATATAAGGGTGTTTCATTAAGACGGATCAAAGTCAGCAGTAAACAAATAACTGTTATTGGTGAAAATTTGTTCATTTCTCTATTGGATCATCTTATTTAAGTCATGTCGATTATGTGCGAAAAGTAATATCGCACAAATGTCCGCCAAGTCTGAAAGAAAATGAAAAAAATCATTTGATTCACATTTAAAATAGGTCCAAGTTATTTGAACGCCCTTTATATATATATATATATGAATAAATATAGTCTTAAGATGTGCTATATTTATGGGATAAAGTGCTCAATATCAGAGATAGAGCGTGTGTAGATATAAAATTCTGACAACACCTCATAAATAATGGCCCACTCCGTTTTGATCACGCGGAAAGACGGAAAAATAAACAGGAAAAGAACGCTACTTGATTTCAGTAAGAAAATAAAAGAAAGAAACGTATCCTGCCAACACTTCATAAATTATGTGCTAATTCGCTCATCTGTGTTGTCATATTTACGACGTTTCGACCGTTACTCGCTGGGACTTTTTTCAGGTGATTGGAATTTTGAACCAAACCCTTTATTTCGTACACTGGGGTGGATTGTTCTAGTTCCACGTGACACGTCTCTTCCGTATATCTCAGTTTGAGTTAATCAAAGCCCTGTGGATAAAAGCGCTGATTGAAGTAATCCGGTGACTTGACTAAACGTGTTGTGAGTTCAATACCTGGCCACAGCGGAGATGAACATAAACTTGGCGTGCTGAGTTAAATGGAAATACCTGAAACTGAGATATACGGAAGAGGCATGGCATGTGGAACTGGAACAATCTACTCCGGTGGAGGAAATAATTGGTTCTATTTGAAATTCCAATCTCCCGAAGAAGGCTGCGGCGTACATCGTCCGAAAAGTCGTGAATATGATAACAAAGAAGAGAGCAACTTTCCGAATAATGTAAATAGTGTAAATAATAAGTCAAATAGGAAAATTATAACAGTTTGATGGGTATTTCTATAATTTCACAGGTATTTCGGGTATATATAGAATTTTTTTTTTCCTGTGAAGATCGATCGTTTTCCTCCGACCGCTGCTATGTCGAACTAAATTTTCTCCGTTTAGTGAACACGTGCCTATGAATTTAAATCTATGCACGAAATTAGATATATAACGAACAAGATCTCTTCTCGTGTTCATCTTCCATCTCCTCTGTTGACATTCAATGTCTATGTACAGAGCTTACGATGTGGATATATTTGTAAAATTTGCCTGCGTCTGGCGAAATCTGAGAAGAGGTTAGGGTGGGGGAACTCGGGAAACATCGAACTCAAGACACTCGCGAATTGATCTGTGAGAAGAAATATTGCATCAGCACGCTATGTCTTGAACCTATGATCTCGCTTCCTCTCTACGCATCCTTTCTTTCGCCACCCACCACACTTTTTCTTTCCCTCCATAACCTCTCGCCCACATGTTTTGTGTTCTTTACGAAGATTAGCTTAGTTATCGTACTGGGTCAAAAGGAGAGAAACCGAATGTGAATTGAACCCACAACTCAGCACAAATTGATCAGCGAAACTAGATTGTTTGCCATTACATTACAACAAACAATAACTACTTTTTGTTTGTTTATTTCTTTCTTGCATTCATTCGTTCGTTCATTCATTCATTTTTTCATTCTTCATTCATTCATTTTTCTTTCTTTCATGCATTAATTCTTTCTTGAATTAATTCATTCGTAATTTCTTTCATTCATTAATTCATTCATTGTTTCTTTCTTTCATTCATAATTCATTCATTCTTTTTTTCTTTCTTTCATTCATTAATTCATTCATTCTTTCTTTCTTTCATTCATAATTCATCCTTTCTTTCTTTCTTTCATTCATTAATTCATTCTTTCTTTCTTGAATTAATTCATTCGTCATTTCTTTCTTTCATTCATTCTTTCTTTCTTTGTTTCATTCATTAATTCATTCATTGTTTCTTTCTTTCATTCATTAATTCATTCATTGTTTCTTTCTTTCATTCATAATTCATCCTTTCTTTCTTTCTTTCATTCATTAATTCATTCATTGTTTCTTTCTTTCATTCATTAATTCATTCATTGTTTCTTTCTTTCATTCATAATTCATCCTTTCTTTCTTTCTTTCATTCATTAATTCATTCATTGTTTCTTTCTTTCATTCATTAATTCATTCATTCTTTCTTTCTTTCATTCATAATTCATCCTTTCTTTCTTTCTTTCATTCATTCATTAATTCATTCTTTCTTTCTTTCATTCATTAATTCATTCTTTCTTTCTTTCTTTCATTCATTAATTCATTCTTTCTTTCTTGAATTAATTCATTCGTCATTTCTTTCTTTCATTCATTCTTTTTTTCTTTGTTTCATTCATTAATTCATTCATTGTTTCTTTCTTTCATTCATTAATTCATTCATTGTTTCTTTCTTTCATTCATTAATTCATTCATTGTTTCTTTCTTTCATTCATTAATTCATTCATTCTTTCTTTCTTTCATTCATAATTCATCCTTTCTTTCTTTCTTTCATTCATTCATTAATTCATTCTTTCTTTCTTTCATTCATTAATTCATTCTTTCTTTCTTTCTTTCATTCATTAATTCATTCTTTCTTTCTTGAATTAATTCATTCGTCATTTCTTTCTTTCATTCATCCTTTCTTTCTTTCTTTCATTCATTAATTCATTCATTGTTTCTTTCTTTCATTCATTAATTCATTCATTCTTTCTTTCTTTCATTCATAATTCATCCTTTCTTTCTTTCATTCATTCATTCATTAATTCATTCTTTCTTTCTTTCATTCATTAATTCATTCTTTCTTTCTTGAATTAATTCATTCGTCATTTGTTTCTTTCATTCATTAATTCATTCTTTCTTTAATTTATTTTCTTTCATTAATTGATCAGCGAAACGAGATTGTTTGCCATAACATTACAACAAACAGTAACTACTTTTTGTTTGTTTATTTCTTTCTACCATTCATTCGTTCGTTCATTCATTTTTTCATTCTTCATTCATTCATTTTTCTTTCTTTCTTGAATTAATTCATTCGTCATTTCTTTCTTTCATTCATTAATTCATTCATTGTTTCTTTCTTTCATTCATTCATTGATTCATTCTTTCTTTCTTTCATTAATTCATTCTTTCTTTCTTGAATTAATTCATTCGTCATTTCTTTCATTCATTCATTAATTCATTCATTGGTCATTTGTTTCTTTCGTTCATTAATTCATTCTTTCTTTAATTTATTTTCTTTCATTCATTTTTCTCATACTCATTTGTTATTTTTCATTCTTTTTTTATTTCATTCATTCATTCATTCATTCCTTATTTATTTATTTCTCTAGTCACTTCTTCCTTTTCACCATGTTCTACTTAATCTATTTTCTTTCTTCCTATTTCCATTATCTTCCTCTCCGCTCCGAGTCATATTTTTCTTTCTTTCTTTCTTTCTTTCTTTCTTTCTTTCTATTCTCTTCTCCTCTGTTATCCTATTTTCCATTTACAACAGATCTTGCTGTTCACCGTGTTCAGTTTGACGCTGTGTGTCCATCACTTGTGATCACACCAAAACTCCACGATGTTGACAGAATATATCATCTAACTTTTTTCTGAATCCTCTGCACTGTCTTCAGATTCATGCCCAAACATTTTGAAATATATTGGCTCCTCATGCGCGAATGTCAAGCTGTACAGCATATCGTTCCCAAATTTGTAGGGGAGTGAATTACGTCATGGTGATCTTTTTCACGGGGACGGTGACCTACTTATCCTACTATACTGTACAGTCGACAAAATGAAAAACAAACAACGCGCATGCGCAAAATTAAAAATATAAAATAGCTAGTTTTTACCCATCTCAACCTGTGTATGCCTAGGAGTGCTTCATTATTATAGCGGGATTACTTTTTTACCCGCTATTCTCGATTAGAATGAAAGAATAAAATTGTTACATTTGTATGAAGGCCGTTATTTTCTTTTATGCTATCTTCTTTTCTTTTCGATTTTATTGTTTGTCTTGAACACAAATTTCGATAAGACAAGTGAATTAAAAAGAAAAGGAAACGTCATAAATTTTGTTCCCGATCGATAGACGCCCCCTTGCAGAAAAAAAAAGTATTAACGAATATTTATTTTGTTCCCTTCTGACGAATGTTATTAATGATGTCGAAACGCGTAATAAAGATATTAAAAACAAGAGAGAAACCGCAAACGTTTTTGTTATTAATATGGATTTAAAAAAAAAATATTATCCTTTATTTACCTATAATTTTAATACACGGATTTCTGGTCTTGTGACCGTCAACCGGCAAAGGTTGGAGATTTCCATATATTATTAAATTTTTTTTTTTTTCCTTTTTTTTTTCGATGTTAAATATTCTCGATATCAGACATTTTCTTTTTGTGTGTGTTAGTGACCCAAATGTCTTGCTTGAACTGGCAGTAAAAAGTTCTGCATGAAGGGTTATAAAACAATTGAGATTGGTCCTAGAAATGATGGAGTAGATATCGGCATTCTTAGTGAACACATTTGTACACACACACGCATACACACACACGCACATACACACACGCACCGTCACATTACAAGGAATCAGTACATGCACGCTCATATATACATACACACATAGGTATATATATATATATACTTCTCAAGTTACATGGAATAAATATACACATACATACATATTTACGTACACACATACACACATACTTCTTAAGTTGTGTGGTGTTTGTGCGTGAGCCTGTGACTAGTTCTGCTTTTGTCAATATGTGTATATATATATATATATATATATATATATATATATATATATATATATATATATATATATATATATATATATACATTCGGCCCCGCAGACACCCGCATATGAGCGTGCGTAAATGCATGTGAGTGGTTTGATTATTGTATTTGGCCATTATGCGTGCTTTTGCGTGTGGGGTTATGTTCTATTTAGTTCTGGTTTAAATTTGTTTATGAAATTTTTTTATTGTATTTGTAGTAAGAATAATTGTCTGTTTGATATATTGGCATAATTTTATATTTTCCCTGGTAACATTTGAAGATGTGTTGTGATACAAAACGTTTTCTGTTGTCTGGTACTTTTATGTTGCTTTTGTGTAGGGAGATCCTATTGTTCAGGTGTTGGCTGATACCGATATATGATTTCTTGCATTTTGGGCATTTGAGTACATAAATCACTTTTTTGGAGTTTAAGTTTAAGTTTTTATGTTATATATAAGTGAGTCCGATTCGGGCTTGTGCCACATCTAAACAACGCATAGAAAATAACCACATCCACACACCCATGTATATATATATATATATATATATATATATATATATATATATATATATATATATGTGTGTGTGTGTGTGTGTGTGTGTGTGTAAATTATTTTGATTATTTATCCATTAATGAAACTCAGGGAGTGTAGTTAATTTACATCGGGGCAACTGGGACTGAATTTAAAGTAAAATATTCAAACCATTTCCTATGATTCAAATAGCACAATGTTTTCAAAACAAATATGCCAACTAAAAATGAACTGGATGAAACAAATAGTAGAATTTTATGCTAAAAAATGAAGAAAACCAGGGGTAGATGTTTCAAGTTACAATATTCAAAGTCATAGAACTCAAGAGCGTGAAAGAAATGGAAAATTTTTTCGAACAGTTCGCATGC
>OZ010580.1:9067889-9105389 GCA_963932145.1 Acanthosepion lycidas
GAGCAATAACAAGCGTCCTGATGTCTGAATGATGATTCGTGTACATTATGACAAGTCAATTTACTGTCATATCATATCATTTTTATATCAATAAAACATGTTTGAAAAATGTTAGGGTTTTCAAATATCTCCAGGATACCTTCAGACATGCTCTATCTTTACAAGTCAGATTAGTAGAAATATTGGAGTATTACTGTTATCATATCTTAGCTAAATCATCGTTTTCCAATATTGATATAGTTCAAAATTTAAACAATATTTATTACGTCTTATTTTAACCAGTGCTTATTAGAAACCGAGTTTTCTCGAGTGCGTGGCCCGGTCGACTTAAGAAACTCTATTAAAGAAACGAAACGTTTACACAAATATATTAATTTTTTCACACTACATCCTGTTTTCTACAGACGCAATATCGCACGACTGCCGATATACTCTTTTTATATTATATTCTTTCGTTGCCTTAGGTCGACATTGATTTCTAGGATACTCCATGTTACTTCTACGAATTCGTATCGCCTTTATTTCCTTGCTATTCCACATATAAGGAAACATTTTAACTAAGAAAACATTTTCCCAAAGCAGGTTTACTTTGTAGAAAAGACACCGACGTAGATGACACTCTGGAAGCAACAAGCTTAACATCTTCAAACTTTGTCATTCCCGTCATCAAAATGATCACATCCCATCAACTCCTCTTTCACTCATATCATTTAAAAGTAAAACTTTATTGCATTTCCAGCCGCATAGTTTATAAATTTTGGTAGATAACTTATCATAGTAAAAGACCTTGCCGGATTTTCTTTGTTAATATAAAATGACCACAAATTGACACTGGTGTTTGGATGGTTGCAAGTTTATGGTGTCTTCTAACTTCAGTTTCAAGTGAGGATTTGTTAAATGTTGACGTTTTGGGCACATATGAATAACTTAAAGATGGAGGATGCAAAGTTGCGTTTTCGTCTTATTGTGCTCTATGGATTTTGTTAAGGGTTAACCATGGAAACTGCAACAGAAACATTCGGTAATTTCAAAAGGTTTTGCAGGTTTAATCATGGAGGATCAGCGAATGATCTGGGTGAATGTCCAATGTTGATGAAGCTTTGCTTCCCACCGAGTATTTAGACGGAAGAGATTGCTAAGAGCTTAAAAAATCGACATCTCAACTGCCTTTCGCCACTGGAATAGAACTGACTTCGTTACTAAAATCGACACGTTGGTGCCACATTCTCTGATGGAAAAGAACAGGCTCGACCGTGTTTCTGCGGTGATTTGCTTGCTGTTAGTACCGTTGTTAGTCATAAATGTCACAGGCTATGAAAAATGGATTCGTTTATGAAAAGGTTCGATGCAAACGGAGCTGGAAAGAAGCTTTTGAATGACCGGAACCAGTTGATATTGTGGGCTTGCATCCCCTCAATGTGTTTCTGGCAGATTGCTGTGATTGCAGTAGATTTTAGTTCACTATAAAATTCTTACAGCTAGCTAAACAATAAGCGAAAGAAATGTTGCGATATGCTTACTAATCCCTATGGGCCTAATTTAGATAAATTTTGCTAAATTAAAAAGGCATAAAAGACAAAGCAAACCGCATACGACAAGAGCTTGCAGAAGCTTAGAGTTGAAATGAGAAACCTTCCAAAACCCAGCGTTGTTTTCGAAGACTTATTACCGGATTTACTTTTGTTTCGGTCTCTACAGTGAAATTTAAATGAGAAAAAATGAATCGTACAGTCAGTGGAAAAATTCTTTCTCCCAAAGTGAAAAAAAAAAAAAGAAAGAAAAAACTAAAACATTCTTACATTAATTTCAGAAAATTTATCAGAAATTGCTTGTTTCGAAAATGTCTGATAGTCTTAGGTCAGGTGATCAGATCACCTCTCAATGGCTGCACGTCGTCCTATCTACCTCAGTTCGAAATTAAGAATAAACATTTGCCGCACTATATATATATATATATATATATATATATATATATATATATATATAGTGCCCCAATATATATTTATAAAATATATATATATATATTTATATAATATATATATATATATATATATATATATATATATATATATATATATATATTCCCAGGCGCCCATATATATATATATATATATATATATATATATATATATATATATATATATTGCGGCATGTGTTTATTCTTAATTTCGAACTTTCACAGCGCTTGACTCTACATTTAAACTATAAATCTAACATTTTTAGACATTTAAACCAACATACCTGCCCGCGTACTCAAGTCTGGAAAATCCTTGTTGGCAACACACTTATACTTAAACATGAAAACAATAAACAAAAATTTAAAAATTTTGAAGCTTTATACATAAAACTGTTGAAACCTAACCTGAACAAAAAAAAAAAAAACTATGGAATCTCCACAAATATTCTTAAATGCCTAGAATTGATAACAGAAGTCATTGGTTTATACCATAGCTTCCCATACTTAATACATCTCGGTTTTCACTCTCGCGTGGTCCTGTGTGACATCCGGAGCTACGAGGCGATTTTCGCTTCCGCGACTCGTATATACGAGTTTGTTGTTGCTTTGAAATTTTTCTTGCAGCAAGGGCGGACTATCAGTGTTGTTTCCTCCGTGTGTTGTTTGATTTATTGAAATTGTCATCTTTGATAATGGCTTATGTAAGCTGAAACTTAGATTGGATTTAAACATGTATCAATATGGTGATTTTCTTTCGTCTTTCAACGATAATGTGATTAAGCTTATCAGACAAGATGAAAGGAATTTACTTAAAATAAATAAACAAAACTATATTATTTAATGAAAACATGCATTAATGAAAAATTGCTGCCTAAATATACACAATATATATATATATATATATATATATATATATATATATATATATATATATAGTGAGTGGCCGAGTGGTTAGAACGTTCGTTTAAATCTCACCACCTGGAGTGTGGTGATGCCAGCGTGTGGCACCTAGGGAAGTGTGTTTGGTTGACCCAAGTTTTGTGAGTGAAATAGCTGCTAGCACGAAGTCACTAGTCATCGTGACCGAGCATTTGATTTTGCCGGTGTTGTTCAGATTGTTGATCATTCTAGATAACGCTCTCTCTCTAAGGTCTTCTCAGCATAGTTTCAGTATAAGCCACGGGTAGGCTCTGTGGATGTTGAACAAACGCTAATGTGCCTGAGCGGGTGTCTGCAAAAGGGATTGGATAGCTGCTCTAGTAGACGGGTATTTTTCTTCAATAAAATTTATTGTTTATTCATTCCGGCGGACCAAAATAAATAAATAAATGAATAGATATAAAGTTTAATAATTAAACGGATCGTCTAATCAAAATACGAATATTCACTACGGATAACGTTTAAATTGAGAAAATCTGTAAGATTAATCAATAAAAATTCATTAATTCTTTTGAAAATTACTTTGTTTACATTTAAACACTAAACTGAGGAAAAACTGAGAAGCTCTATGACGAGAGAAATTCCCCTTAAAGACACGATTCAGACTTGCCTGATCGGCTATATTCTCTCCAGCTCAGTCTGTCAGATCTAATCACGCTTCCCTATTCGCATTGGTACGCTGTTTTGAATTTTGCTGGAGAGCATATTTTCTTTTAATAAGATTACTCGAATATTAGGTAGACTAAAATTAATAACCATACTGTTTAATAAATAAACGGAGCGTCTACACAAATACGAGTATTCACTACAAATAATGTTTCAAGCGATAATATATATATATATATATATATATATATATATATATATATATATATATATATAGATACATTACCATTCGAAAGTTTGAAACCAACTCCAGAATTATCATGGTATGAACTTGAGAGAAGAGGAAAAACCGATGAAAGAGAGCTCTGAAAGTCATTGAAAAAAGAATGGAATCAATTATCGAATTTGTAATATAGAAACTTTTGCAGCGAATGCCAAAAAATTGTGCTGCAGTAATCAAGACTGAAGGAGGATATTTTGACGAGAGCAAAATTTAATCATAAAATCATTTTTTTTTTCATAATATAATTCCTAATAAATAAAAAAAAAAAAACATATCTCATTTTTTCCCATAATTTTCACTTATTTAATGCAGAGATATTTATGCCAATTTAAAAAATTACCAGACGTCGCCTCAAACTTTTTAACCGTAACACACACACACACACACACATACATATGTGTGTGTGTGTGTGCGTGTGTTTTTTTGCTTATGCAATTTGTAATTGATAGATTCATTTAAGTAGTCGCCCCATTTCTTTGATAGTGTTTATTACGTCGACCGGCCTACGCACTCGAGAATACAAATTGTCACGTTTTCCAATAAACACTGGTTAAAATAAGATTTATTAAACAGTCTAAAATAAAACGGTTTTTCTACTCAAATACGAGTGTACACTATGAATAACTATTGAAGTAATAAATATATTTGTTTATATTTATGAGATGATATATTATAACTATTTACACTATTTACAACGTTCGGACTTTTGTCCTAATATTTATTGTATTATTCACAACATTTCAGCTGTTGTATGCGCCCACTTTCTTTAACGAAAACGTAAGGAATCAGCACATATGGAAGGGCCACAAATATTCTACACCCGGCCAAGCATAGAAACTAATAAACTATAGGAACCTGTCATAAATAGAAATAGTAAAAAAGAAAAAAAAGAAAAAAAGAAAAAAGAACAGAAGTTGTTAATAAATGTTTACTGAGAGATTAGGTTTCTAACTGATGTCCCAATTCAGGCACAGATTCCCAGTGGATAAAAGCGATGATTAAGTAATACAAAAAGTTACTTGGCCCTAAGAGTTCAGTTTTCAATACCTAGTCTCAACAACAAAAAAAGAACCTTCTAGATTTCAGTTATTAAAAGGGAATTAACTGTGAAATCCATAAAGAATCTGAGAACTATCAATAATCTCAAGCAAATTTATTCGAGATGCATTTACAGACTCCAGCCCTCAGAATGATTTGTTTCGTGAAACTTGTAGAATTCTGTTACAGTTAAAAGGAAATAAATGTGACATCCCTAAAAGGCATATACTCCCGGGGACTAAATGCATTCCAACGTACACCTGAAGAAGAAGGTCGTAAACTACAACGCCCGAAATTTCGCGAATATGTCAATCAAGATGAGGGCAACAGTCCGAACGATATATATATATATATATATATATATATATATATATATATATATATATATATATATATATATATATAAAAGTGAACATAGAAGTCAACACTTAGAGGCGACAGTCTGTTTCATGCTATATGCAATCGTCAGGCCACATATGCTTCGTATATATATGCATATGTGGCACATATGCTTCGTATACATATGCATATGTGGCCTGACGATTGCATATAGCATGAAACAGACTGTCGCCTCTAAGTATAGACTTCTATGTTCACTTTTATATTTACACACGCTCTATCTCTGATATTGAGCACTTTATTCCATAAATATAGCACACCTTAAGACTATATTTCTTTATCTATCTATCTATCTATCTATATATATATGTATATATATATATATATATATATATATATATATATATATATATGGTTGCAATAAATTTACTATACAGTTATTTATAATAATAATTATACGGGGAATTGTCAAACATTTCGATTTTGCAAAGAAACCGAGAAGTAACGGTGACATCAAGCAATTTATTTGACATATATTTGCAGACTTAAGCCGCTAAACCCATTTGTGTCGTGACATTTGTTGAAGCGTTCTCTTACGTTGTAGGGAATGCACTGAAGCAGGTGGCTTGCAGTTGAAACAGTGTCCGTAATTAATTTACCATTGTTTAACAGAGCATTGTATTGTTATTAAGCAGGATTAACCAGAACCATTTTAATAATAAATTTCTAGACTCTTGATTAATTGCTTTGTCTTATTTGCTATTATTGCCACCCTACATATATATATATATATATATATATATATATATATATATATATATATATATATATATATATATATGATACAAATAATTATATTCGGTTGGTAAAAAAACAAAAAAAAACTCGTATGGTGCAATTTGCCAATATATCAAAACAAATTGTTATCTGAGGAAAGAAATTAGTAAGAAAACAGCTTACCCTGAAGATTCATTTAGATGAAACCTAGGTAGATATTTTCTGGCTCGTTAGGATTTATTTTATTTATACATAGATATGTGTATATTTATTGATATATATTTTTTACGTCAGTCTAACCTCAGTGAGTACTATTATATATACACCTTAGAGTAAATCCATCAGGTTGATGCAAAAATGATGTCGTTTTCTCACATATGTTACTATGTGAGAAAACGACATTATTTTTGCAAAACCTAATAGTAAATAGTTATTTGCTTACCTGTGTATGTACGTCAACGCCAGCATATACAGTTGCAAACATCTAGTTATTTGATTGACCCACCTCTGTCTCTCTCTCTCTCTCTCTCTCTCTCTATATATATATATATATATATATATATATATATATATATAAATTTAAGCTCTAGTATGGAGCACTGTTTTTTTTTTTTAAATAAAAACAAAAATACTAAAGAACTCCGGATTATTTACCTCACGCTTTCTTTCAGATTTTTCTATATATTTGCGCGCGGGCGCACACAGACACACACAGTCACAAACACACACACACGCGCACACACATACGCACACACACATATATATATATATATATATATATATATACATATATATATATATATATATATATATATACATATGTATACATATGTATACATACATATATATATATACATATATGTATATATATATATATTTATGTGTAGAAAATCAGCTATAACTAAAAAATAGAACTGTAAAACCTTTATGAATAAAGACAAAAAATAAACTTATTTTAGCAGACATGTTTCGTCTTCTAATGGAATTTATCAAAGCCAATGCAGGAATTCATTTTGCAACTAGTATTTATACTCGAAAAAATATTATTTTTTTTAGAATTTCTAAATCAAGAATACTCATAGATATATATCAGGCTAACTGAAGGTCAAGGTAAATTATGGCAGCTGCTAAGAGATGTAATTTAATGTCTAATAAACAAAAGTGAGTAAATGTTGAATATTTTTTATAATATAAGTATTATTTAGTCTTTATATGTATTCTTGATATTTTTATGCCCTCCTGAGTTTGTGTCTAATACTCAACACATAGACCTGGTAGACTTCAAGGTGCTTCGAAGTACTTCAAGGTTCGTCTCAAAAAGAAAACGTTTTTCACAAAATCATTGGCAACGAAGGGGTTAATATGTATGACATTCTTTAGAACAAAGGGCTGAACTTATTTCTATAGCTGACTAATGCAATTTGATAAATTGTTACGCATAAGATCCTTTTTCTGGTCACAGGAATATAATGTGATTGAGGGTAGTGAATTTTTTTTGTAAACGTAGAAGAAACGCGCTGTATATCATTATGAATACATATGAACGCGCTTCATAAGAGACAATTTATAAATTAACTGTTAAGAATAATATGAATGTAAGAGAGTTCAATTTTTTATTTTAAGTATTTTAAAATAGTCAATCTGTAATTTTAAAAAACAGGTGTATCTATATATCTCTCTAACTTGATATATATATATATATATATATATATATATATATATATATATAGATAGATAGATAGATAGATATGTGTGTGTGTCTCAACGGCTGTTGTGATGCGTCTAGTGTGGTAGTCTGTAGTGGTAGTGCTTGTCGGTTCTCGCTTTCATTTACCGCCGTTGGCTAGCAGCAATGCAAAAAGGGGAGCCGAGTGCGTAAGTCTTCCTCTGCCTTTCCATCAGCAAGCCCTATGTAGTACCTCCTCGTAGCGACATATGGCAACCGAAGACCTTGCGGACTCAGGCTAAACTACAGGGGACGGTGAAGTGTTGACCCCCTTAACATGTGGAATGCAGGCCCACCGTTGTGTGGACATGCCCTGGTGCCCATGAACCAAGCCCGAGCTATGGGTTAAATAGCTCCACTGCCTTGTAGAGATCTTTGGGGGAAGGAAAGGCCAAGGAATAAACCCTACAAAAATCCGGAGTGGAGCCCCTAAAACGGATGAACGGCACTTTCTGCTACCTTCCGGCAACTCCAGCAGTCGCGCTGGTACCACTGTATTGGTTTATCCTAACCTTTGGATTCTGCTAGCAAGGCCGAGAGGGGGAACTAGACGTCTGAGCAGCCCTAGTTCTCCATATATCCCGCCCAGTCTCGATGCGAACCGAGTGCTATTCCATCGTTTCCCAAGAGGGACGGACGAATGCTGAACGAACGAACGAATATATATATATATATATATATATATATATATATATATATATATAAACATTTGCATTGATAAAATCCCTCAGGGTACGAGACGCATCGGGTCAGAATAATTTTCCCTCTTCTCTTTTCATATATATATATATATATATATATATATATATATATATATATATATACATATATATATATATATATATATATATATATATAAGGGAAAAATGACAATTGGTAGTAGTCTGGTGTTTTAGCCGACGAGTTTCGTCCTATGAATTTATTGAAACATAGTATCTATAAACAAGAAACAAAATGTTAGCAACAAGAAGAATCTAGAAACGATATTGTAAATTCAAATGATCAACTGAAAATTCATGTCAATTTATGTTTGAAGAGAATAATTTATTTCGTTTTCTGCCTTGAAAAAGTCGACATTGGATTAAACGCGTCGGCTAAAACTAATTTTCCTATTGTCTTTTTCTTTTATACATATTGTCTGTTTCTACAGGGTAATTTCTGAGACATTTTTACACTAAAGTAGATTAGTCAAGTTAATGATATAAATTGGTGAAATCCCTTTGTAAACAACCTAAAAATCACTCGATGATTGTTATGATCCTTGTTTTTACAAATTATAAGCTGTATAAATTCTTTCTTAAAGACGCAAGTACTTTCGACTGTTCTTTCAGTCATCTTCAGGCATCAAATGCAAGCAGAAAGTACTTGTGTCTTAAATTTACCTTGACTTTCAGTTAGCCTGATATATATCTATGAGTATTATTGAATTAGAAATTCTAAAAAATAATATTTTAATATTCTAAGCTATGTTATCTCTGTTAATTCCCCTCTCCAAGTTCTCCACTGCCTTAATCGGGTATTGGACTTACATTACTGGGTCGTATAACTGGATCTAACCAACGTTTTTATCCACTGTGCCATGTGTCCATGTCATAGTTGATAAAGGCGTTAGTTGGCTGACATCCATTAAACATGGCACGTGGAACTAGAACAGTCTACCCCAGTGAGCGAAATAAAGGGTTCAGTTAAACATTCCAACCACCTGAAGAAGTCCGGAGCCTAAAACGGCCAAAAAGTTGTAATGAATATGGCGACAAAGATGAGGAGAATAGTCTGAATAATGTAAATAGTGTATAAAGTCATAAGTAGGTGTTTCCTCGTTTTAATGTCCTGCACACTTGGGACGGAAACTGTGCCGTAGCTGCGAACTCTGTTACTAAGTACATTTATAGGTTGTCTTCATCATCACGTCTTGAATTACTGCCTGATTCACTCCCTGATTAAGAAGTCGAAGAGAATAAAAATATCAAAAGTTTCCGTAGAAGATTAACTATGACATCACATCATAATTTCGCCATCTTTAATTCCCAGTATGTTATTTACGACGTTCTGTAGAAATCCCATTGAGCAGCGATAGGCAAAATCTTAGAATGGAAATTCTTTTAGTCTTTGAGGTTTTATTGGAACTTTCAGCTCTACTGTCCTTATTATATGCAACTGAAAAACAGCGTTCATCAGAATAAAAAATTAACCCTTTTGGAGCTCAGAGCCTAGCGAATTACCAGCAATTAGACCAATATATGTTTATATAGAATACAGAGTTATTAGATGTCGTCTTTACTGATCCACAATAATTTATTGATGAACTTAATGTTTTCATACACAAGGAGGCTTCGATCACGGAAGGTGTTCCCTTTTTTTTTAAATTTTTATGTTCTATCCAAGGCTTTTGAATTAACAATCGCAGAATAAGGATTTGAAATAGAAAAATATTTACAATAAATATAATTTATATACAAGAAACTTAACAAAATAGTGTTAGTAATAAAACCCCCTGCAATCTTTAATTGTAGGAGAAACTCGGTTAAAAGGGCGAAATTAATGCGGAACAAGGTAGTTAGGAACAATCATTCGATCAAATACTCAATCAAAAACATACTCATCCAGGCACAAAAGCAAATGCGAAATGCACCCTCGAAAAGCGAAAATAAAGCATACATAAACTACTCTATTTTGGGAAATAACAAAATACCACTCCCAGTCAGCTCTTTCTACTTGACACAGAGGCGCAAGTTTCTCCTACCTTTTTCCAAATTCTGATGGAGGGTGTCGTCGCCTTTCTTAATCTTGACTTTAAGCTGATGCTTGAAGTACAAGACCAGTTGGGAATAGGTATAATTGTCGAGTCCATAGAATGCCTTCTGTTGCCTTGTCCACACCACGATAACGCCTAGCAAGTAAAATAACAGCGTTCAGCGTTAGACAACGGCGGTACCATTTTGCTACAAATTGAAATTTACGCGAAGCAAGTGAACCATGTTTTCAATAAACTTGCACAATGGGACTACACACCTGAAGTGGAAGAATATTTGATTCTGGGTCTCCACCGCCTTATTGCAGCGAATGCCGAACAAAATTTTTGCCGACCCAGAGGGCCATTCCTATCACTAGCCAGTTGAGTGATGCCTCATCATTGCTGAGGCATTTCAACATGTCTTTGGTCATATGCAGCAAACCCCCTACCTCGTAAGACTGAACTCGTCTATCAAATCATCTTGAACTAAAATGTGATATAATGCCTGGGCTAGGGAGGTCAACGTCTTGATGACGCTATCGTTCGTGGAACGACAAATTTTGCTCGTACGCTTGTCGACTAAGAAGACGGACACAATTCATTTCTGAACTTTTTTTAATTCCTGGGGAAACACCAAAAGCCTATCTTCTTTGATAAAATTTGCGTAACTTCAGCCTTTCTCCGGAACTTCCAGGGCTTCCGCGATGTTGATTACGCATTTCGTCGGAGACTTCCAGCAAGACAGCAAAGCCCCGGTCGCAGATTCTTCTTAGATTGACTTTTCTCCTCATCACAATTATTGGCCGCCGAATTCTACTTTTCTAATTTGTTACTGTGGCTGTTTTGGGCCACCATACTTTTTCTTATTTTGACCATTATCGGGCATTATCTTGTTTTCTTGATTTTTATTTTGGGTGTTTTGGGCCACCATACTTTTTCATATGTTGGTCATTATCGGGCATGATGTTGTTTTCTTTATTTTTATTTATCATACATTTTTCTTGTCTTAGCCATTATCGGCCATCATCTTGTTTTCTTCTTCGTTTTTATTTTAGTAATTTTGGGCCACCATATTTTCAAAACTATTTTTCTTCAACGCTATTTTTCTTCCGGCGAACGTTTATCGGGTGGTTTTTCCTTTGACAACGTTTATCGGGTGGTTTCGCCTTTGACAGTATCCCGAATAGGTTTTTCTTTACAAGCCGACTTTTGTCGGCTATGATTTCAGATCTTTTTTTGTCTTTATTTTTTTCTAGCCTAGCATAAAAATAAATTATAATTTCTTTTAAAGAAAGATAATGAAAGTGCAGAAAACAAATTTCACCCAAACTATAACAAAATAAAATATAGAAACCATAAAAACGTAAATACTTAAAACAATTTAGCAAAAAAAAAAATACTAAAGTAAAAATTAAAGCAAAGAAAATAAAGTACACAAATCAAAAGTCAAATGTTGGTTATACAGTGTAACCCGGATATAAGAGACCCGTATATAAGAGACCCAGATATAAGAGACCCGGATATAAGAGAAGCCCGGATATAAGATATATTTCCTCTGGTCCCATATTAGAGCCATACTTACCTAAACAAAATAGTCCAAAAACGGATATAAGAGAAACCCGGATATAAGAGACTTCTTCTCCGGTCCCGACAACTCTTTTATATCCGGGTTACACTGTACAATAAAGAAATCTTTTTGACTTTAGTCAAGAAAGTTTGTCGTGAACAAGAATAAAAATCTCTAAGCGTTATAGTAAAAAAACAAATGACTTGTAAACGTTTTAAATTAACACGAATAAAAGATTGAAACGAACTAAATTGAAGCTGAAAGGTAAAAAATAAAAGAAAATAAACAGAAAAGGGAGGGAAAGAATTTGACGGAAGAAGAAAAAAATCGTCTTGGAGCAAAAACCTTATAACAAAGAGAAAATAGAAACAAAGAACGCCGATGAAAAAGAAAAGAAAAGTTTACACAAAAAACAGTAGTCTGGTGTTACACCAGAAATATTAGTCTGACGTTTCACCAGAAAAAAGAAAATAATCCAGTTAAAATGCCAGGCGGGGTGTGGGATAAAATTAAAAAAAAAAAAAAAATGAAAAGAAAAATTCACAGAAACAGTAACAAGGTAATCAATTCAAAGAAACAAGGAAAAAAATAAACATATAAGAAATTTTCCTTCGCACGTCTTTCAAGTAGTCCAAAAAAATTGTCATCCAGTAGCGGACGAAAAACGACCTAACCTAGTACTGAGGTGCCAAATTGGAAATCCCATCAGGACAATTACCATAAAAATATTTATAGAAAATTTAGATGGAAACTACCTTAAGGACGCAGAGAAATAACAAAAGCAGAGATACCATGGTAGGATCGATAACATTGCAGATTATTCTCTGGATTTTATCAAGAGCCTCGAAAGACGCGTCAGAAGCATAAAACCAGATGAAACAGAAATATTCAATGCTTGGACAAATTACGAAGTTAAAGTCTGAAAGACGAGGTACCAGTTTTATTTATATGCTGAAAAGTAGATATGACACTATAGTCGTTTTCACTAAAAATGGATGCTACCCATTTCCCCATGATAAAAATACCAGCCGCCCTTGATCAGTCGATAAGGGAAAATGGCTGACAAACAAGGAAGACAACTATTTGCGACAAGTGATGTCAATTGGCTGAGCACTATTTACATTATTCGGATTATTGTACTCATCTTTGTTACCATATTTATTACAACGTTTCGGTCGTTGTACGTTTCGGCCTTCTTCTGGTGGTTGGAATGTCGAGCTGAACCATTTATTTCGCTCGCTGGGGTAGACTCTTCTAGTTCCACGTGCCATGTTTTAATGGATGTCAGCTAACTAACGCCTTTATCCACTGTGCCATGTGTACTTGAGGATATTAAAGCCGTTAAATAGATCCAGTGACAGGACCCAAAGAGTGTGAGTTCAATACCCGGTTAAAGCAGCGGAGAACTCGGAGAGGGGAATTAACAGGAGATAACTGATACCTGACATCCATTAACCATGTCACGTGGAACTAGAACAGTCTACCTCAGTGAGCGAAATAAAGGGTTCGGTTCGACATTCCAGCCACCTGAAGAAGGTCGGAGCGTACAACGGGCGAAACCTTGTAATAAATATGGCGACAAAAATAAGAACAATAGTCAGAATAATGTAAATAGTGTACATAATACCACATCTCAGAAATATAGAAAGATATTGAAGGGCCGAAACGTTGTAATAAATATGGCGACAAAGATGAGGACAGTAGTTCGAATAATGTAAATAGTGTACATAATACCTCATCTCAGAAATATAGACAGATACTAAAAAGCCGAAACTTTGTAATAAATATGGCGACAAAGATGAGGACCGTAGTTCGAATAATGTAAATAGTGTATATAATACCTCATCTCAGAAATATAGACAGATATTGAAGGGCCGAAACGTTGTAATAAATATGGCAAAGAATATGCAGACTATAGTCAGAATGATGTAAATAGTGTACATTATACCTCGTCTCAGAAATATAGATAATTGGCTGAGGTTTACAAGAGATGTTTTAATCGATATTTAACACTCATTTTACCGTAGAAACGAATCAGGCTTTAGCGCAGGAGATTTTGAACACCTGAAATAAGGCGTCATTCGAACTGAGACGTACTTTCGTATTTTGGTTTGACGCCACAATAATATTTTCACTTCCTTTTCGAATTTTTAATTAAATTCCAGCTGCACAAATCTGTTATTGACTTATGAAATACGGAGATAACATTATCTGTGTTTATATGCAGGTGTGTATGAGAAAATATGTCTGTATATATTGAAAAAAAGGTGTGGATATATAAATCAATACTGTACGGTGACTAGCAGTTTAGCGCATTCAGATTTACAGTCACAATGAAAAAATTACATATCCTTTGCATATCCCTCAAAAAAATCCATAGTGGCGAGATCCAGCGAACTGACTATACCTAATTTTACAGACTCGTCTATACATATTCCAACTTTATGAGATGAAGTATGACGGAAATGGTTTATCCTCACTATCTGTCTATATCTCTGAGATGAGGTATTATGATTACTTACATTATTTACATTATTCGGATTGTTATTCTCATCTTCATTGCCATTTTTTTCGACCGTTGTACGCCCTGGCTTTCTTCAGATGATTAAAATTTCGAACCGAACCCTTTATTTCGGTCACGGGGGTAGCTTATTCTAGTTCCACGTGTCATGCCTCTTCTAGATATCTCAGGTATTTCCCTTTAGCTCAACTCTCCAAGATTTCGTTCACCACTGCTGTAGTTAGGTATTGAACTCACAACTCTTTAGGTCTAATTATTAGATCTAACCACCAACGTCTTTATCCACTGGGAGAGAGAGTAAAACGGCCGAAACGTTGTGAATATGGTGAATATGGCAATAATGGTTTACCCTTGTTCATTTTTTTTCTTTTAGGACTAATATCTTAAATCATTTAAAATTCTGATTTTATTGATATTTTAATTTGTTTCTTATACATTTACTTTTTGTAATTTATTTCTCTGTTCTAAAATTTTTATATATATGTTGAAAGTAAAATTTAGTAATTTCAGCTCATAGTTATTAGTTGTTTAGGTTTTGTCGTAGGTATGTGGTTGTAGGCAGCGTAGTAGGAAACTACTTTCGTATCTGCATTCGACAATGAGCATTGGACGTTTGGTTAACAGTCTATATTTTTATGTAAGCTGTTTTTTCTTATTTTCACCTCTTGGTAGATATCACTGGAAAAGATACACTTCTTTCAGAAAATCATTTAACAACAAGCTTTTGCACATTGTACAACACTTTTAAAACTCCTATGGGCAATATAAAAATGAAAATAACGAAAACGGTATCCCCTAAAAACGTTCTGCAATCGCTTTCATTATTGGAATTTCTTGCTTTATATTCAGCTGTATTGATATTATGATTTTTATATACATTACCGTTTTCTGTTACAGACGAACTGCGTTATTAATGCTTTGCAATGTGGAAATAGGTCGGCTTAAACATTATCTCATAAAATATTAGGTTGGTGCAATAATAATGACGTAATAATGTCGTTTTTTGACATTAAAAATACGTCAAAAAACGACATTATTACGTCATTATTTTTGCACCAACCTAATACATTAATTTTTTCTTAAACATTTCTTGCTGAAATGGAAGAATGTCTAATATACTGGCGCGTTTTTATGACTTCCAATGCAGTATATAGATAAAGGGATAAATGTAAATTGAATGACTAGATAGATACTTGAAATATGAAGAGATTGTGTAGATAGATACATACGAACAGAGTGAGATAGATAGATAGATAGATAGATAGATAGATAGATAGATAGATAGATATGAACACAACTAAGATGGATAGATAGATTGATAGATAGATATGAACAGAATGGATAGATAGATAGATAGATAGATAGATATGAACACAACTAAGATGGATAGATAGATTGATAGATAGATATGAACAGAATGGATAGATAGATAGATAGATAGATAGATATGAACAGACTAAGATGGATAGATTGGTAGATAGATATGAACAGAACGGGTAGATAGATAGATAGATAGATAGATAGATAGATAGATAGATAGATATGAACAGACTGAGAGAGATACGAACAGACCGAGATAGATAAATAGATATGAACAGACTAAGATGGACAGATATATTGGTAGATAGATATGAACAGAACAGATACATAGATAGATAGATTGATAGATAGATACATAGATAGATAGATTTTAAAGAATAAGATTCATACAAGGCAACAGATATGAAAGATGAACAATATATATGTACAAGCATATAGATAAGACATTATGTGAGGCAATATTTATCGGAATTAACTGATGTTGAATTAACATTAACAGAGTCCACTACAACCGTTGGATAAAAACAAAAACTGTAATCGGATATCTCACATATGTTCAAGGCCTTCTTTAACAGAATTAACGACGAAGAAGATCGAAAGAGGATCCAGCAGGATCTGGATAAATCATTCAAACATGAATCTGATACAGTCAAGACCCGCTAATTTAAGAAACTGAACGGATTGAAAAATCAGAATGTGACGCACAAGGTGCATCATAGTGAAGGTATTAATCAACATCAGTCAACATCAGCTTAGTGCCTCTGAGGATTCAATACTGAACAAGGGTCTCAACTTCCCAACAATCATAAGGTGGAAAGCACAGCTGGACATCATTTCCAGAATTGTGGAAATATCATTGAACATAACTCAGGCTAGGGTGGATGAGCTAAGATGGAATGGGAGAAAGCTCACCGGTGGACGCACTATCGGTTATCAGGGACACACTGGCCGCGGACTCACCTCTAGGAGAATATACCAGTATACCAGTAGATAACCTGGTGGCGATGTTCACATTCTGTACACAACACACTTCGGAATGGGATCAAGCAGGATAAAGACTTAGCAATGGGCTCGCCATTATCACCAGCATTGGCCAGCATATACATAGAATACTTCGGAGAATGGTATAAGAATCCACCATCACTAAAGCCAGGTCTATGACTTAGAAACGTAGATGACACTTTCATACTTTGGCCACACCAGGAAGCGGTCCAGCTATTACTCGGCCATGATGAAGATCATCGATGCAGCTCGCAATAGAGAGAGAAAACAACATGAATCTAGCATTCCTGTATGTACTAATTGTTATGGGACCTTACATATAATAACATAGTGGACTATTTCATACGTAATAAATACTGCGCCTCAAGAAGAAGCAGGGGTTCAGGCTGAAGTCGGGCGACCGGCTGATCAGCTGATCGGTTGAACTCTCTGTCTTCGGGCGAGGATGAACCCGAACGAGGCTACGCCGAAGGGCGGAGTCACTTTCGGGGAGGTAAACCGACCCTGAACCCGTTTATACGGGTTCAAAGGGCATATATTTGGCCGAGCCCACGGGCTCGGAGATCCCACGTTAAACCGGTCTTGTGCCATATGATGCCCTCGTGAGGTGGGGTGACTAAATAGCGTTCAGTCTGAAGTCTGGAGTGAAGTCCGTCAGAAGTCCGTCAGGAGTCTGTCAGTCAGTCGGGTCAGTGGCAGTCCGAAACAGAGTCGTGTTCAGACAATTACTACTAAACCTGATTGTTCGTACTAACACTTTCAACTTCTCTGTATATATTCCTGTTTGTAATATATCTGTGTTATTCCATATCCGCGTTCGAGTTCTTCTCTATTGGTTCAACCTTGGACTATCACCGTGGTACAAGGAACCGGACCATAACACTAATATTTCGAACAGAGCTTGGGTTCAAGCATCATTTAAACAAACATTCAGCTGATAATACCTCAGCTTTAACTCGCATCACCCATACAGTATAAAGAAAGGGATTGTCCACTGCGCACAAAATCGTGTTATAAGTCATAGGTGGCGACCCAGAGAAATACGAACAAGAAATGATCAATATAAGCAGTACTCTACCCAGTAGCTCCGACAAATTGGCATAGAAGAGTGCAAGAGGATAACGGCACCCAGAAAATAACCTCGGTCTGTCTACCCTATGTAAAGAGATTATCAGAAAAAATACAAAAGATCTGTAGTCCATATTATATCGAGGCGACCTTCGGAAGTGGTTCAACAGTTCGCGGACGCTTCTACCGGATAAGACCTCCTGTTGAGGAGAACATGGTTAAGGACTTTTTGTACGGCATCCCATCCAGCTGTGGTAAGAAATATAAAAGAGAAACAAACCACTTTTTAAGATAAGACTGAAGGAACACCATAAAGCGCTAACACTAAGGGAAATAGAAAAATCAGGCATAGCCGATCATATATGGAGGGAAAAGGGAGATCATTCCACCTTGTGGGATAAGTTTGAAATAAGACATAATAATAATATCATTGGAAAAAGCGAAAAATTAAGGAATCAGCGCATATATTTGGCACAAAAATCCCCTAAGCCGGACAAGCAAAGAAATAAATACAATAAGGGATATAATATACGGAGTGCTAGAGAAAAACAATAATAATAACAAAGTTGTAATATGAGCTCTGGTAAAAAAATGTACACATCATTCTACCCCAGTGGAGGAAATAAAGGGTTCAGTTCAAAATTCCAGTCACCTGAAAAAGGCCCGAAACAGTCGGAATAATTTAAATAATTACGTCCCATAATTCACCAGTTCAAAGTTTCACGGCTAGGGTCCGCCAGGACAAGAAGTTCACCCACCTTCATACACTTTCTACTGCATTGACTAAGATTACCAAATTTTTCACGAGTGAGAGGGAAAATCTTTTCGTTGTTTTTTTTTTATTTTTATTTACATCAATTTATTTGTTGAATTACAATACCTTAGCATTCTATTGAACATTTACAAGCACTACATCCGCGTCCAGAGTATGACGATAAACTACATCCACAGCAAGACATCTGATCAGGAGGATTTGAAACTCCTGATCAGAGGTCTTGGATCGTTGAACCACCTCTTAATTGCTGATGTTCCCAAGTTCACTCTGACACGGGGTGATAGCACCTCTTCGGGTCCCAGCTATAGACAAATAGTTAATCCTTAAGATGGGGTCAAAGGACTTGGAAAGTGTAGAATTAGGTTTTATTACCAGCAGTACATTTTGAAAAAAATAAATATATATTACTAAAGAAAATGTATCTTGTCAGTATAAAATAATACGTTGAGGTTGATATACCGTATAACAAACCAAACCATCTACTGCTATTATATTTGTTAAGATAATAATAATAATCTATATAAATATGTACTAATATGAAAAATAACGAAGATTATTAATAGTACATTCATGTTATTTGGGATGCACGTCTTGAGTCAGACTGTTTTCGAAAGTGTGTGGAATGACATTCTGACTTATTTTGAACAGGTTGTATTAGACAAAAAAAAAATAAATAAAAGGTTGAGGACAACTGTATTAGGAAGACAATTCAATCAGAAAGCTTCTTCCCCCAGAGCTGTTATATTATACAGCTTGGTCCGAAAGTGGTATCACCCACTACCAAAAGGTAATGAGAACAGTAATACAAAGCACGTATACTGGATTCAGTTTATTCACTTTCATTGACGCTGTCACGCATTGAGAAAGTTTGTATGAACACCAGTCATCTGCAATACAAAATTATGTTATCCAAGCGTGACAAAACTTTCGGACCACCCTGAAGGCCAGAGACTATGCTTTCTCTATTAATACGGTCTTAAGCGCATCAAGTCTACTGTCAAACTTTATTTATCCTACATATCCTCATAATAAGAATATATTTTCTCTGTTTATGACCCCAGAAAATACTTTTTCAGTAACCCTCTACCTTGATTGGCTCTTGATCTTTGTATACGGTAAGCCTTATTATACGACTACACCGGCCGCTCTGTATTCAAATTCGATCCCTTCCGCTGACCTCAGAGTTGACCGTTTCGGCTCAAGACTTGTCTCGCCCCACGTGTGATTAATTGATCGCAAGACTGGCTTGATCCGAACGATCGACTGGAATTGATGACTTGGTTTGGTCCGGTCAGATTAAAGGCACACGGAAGAAAAAATAATACATTAGATAGATGAAAAAGCAATATTTACATACAGTTACTTGATACAAAGTTTATGGTACAGTTATTGATGGCTTAAGCTCGACAATATTCTCCTTGCAGTAACTCTCGACCCTTCTCGATTATTGTGACACACTGTTTGTTGTTAGAAGTTTGGGACAAGACTTCTGGAACAAGGCAAATTACATGAGATTGGCAAAGCGGTAGTACTCTGCTATCTCTGCAGTCTCTCTGCCGTAGTCTTTCTGCTGTGCCTCCGCCGTCAATGTAGTGTCTCGGCCTTCTGTTTTTATAGACTTCTGTTTTTATATGTGCCCTGGGAATTAACACGTTCCCCAAACAGCCAACCAATGATCTTACTGAAAAATGTCTAACTATGGTGGAGTCCCTCCTTGAAATTCTACCTGGGCCTTCTTCTTCTGGTCATTCAAGCCGTCTCTTTCCTATTTTGTGTGAGTGACTATCACCATCACTGCCCTAGGGGCGTGGAAAGTCGTTCGGCTTCACTGAAATTCCTTCTAGGCCCTCTCCCGCTTGGTCACCTAGTCAAACCCGTCTCCTAAGGACTAGGCTTGTTCAACGGCCAAATTTTAATTATCGTTCAAAATTCTTTATTATCTTCCTTTTGAGTGCGGTCGGTTTTGCATCTGCTTCTAAAAGTTAATCCTTATCTATTGACCAAAATCGCGGCCAGGGGTCAGTCCTTCTCTCCTTTGCTCACAAACGTCGTAAAAATCTTATCTATTTCTTTCTGGGAGATCCTTGGACCGCAGAATTTCTTGTCACGTAGGTCTCTTTGTCTTACCTCATCTACGAACGAGAAGTTTAATTACCTTCTATTTGTATTCCATTAAAAAATATCTTCTTCCATGTTCCTTCGTCCGGTCATCGGTATGCCTTTAGTCTATCGAAATTTAGTGTTTTTCGGTCTTCTAGTATTTTTCTCAATCAAAAAAAAAAAAAAAAAAAAAAAAAAATCCCTTTCTTTCATTTTCTTTCGTCTGGTCATCTGTATTTCATCAGTCTATCGGAATTTATTGTTTTTTAATTTACTAGCGTCACATCAGTAAGATACAAAATATACTGTGATGATCACTTACTCCAGAGATTTCTTGTTTCTTCACCGTCTCATAGCTTCGTTATAATAACTACGCTTAGGTGTCGTGCTGTCAGCTTTCATTCAGTAGAAGAGGAAACACATAGGCACAGGGGACATTCATGATGCAAGGTACAGTTAGAATTCTCAGATGTCTAAGCAAACGCTTTCGGCGATGGTCACTCTTTCGCGTGTGTACCATGACCGGTCAGCAGCAAATATCATTCTACCGTGTCTACATTGTAATATAGTTGACAGAAAACCCTCAGTTCGCTTTTCGCAGCCATAGCTGTGGTCTCTCTCATACATTTACCGCTAGTAGTGACGTTTCACTGCTCGGGACATTGGTTTTAGATAGGCAAACCAAAGTTTAACGTGAGCATATATCAAGCCATGCTTTTTCCGAAACGCTCTTGTCTCCTGTTAATAACAAGTTAGTTGATTGAGCATAATAAGTATAATTTTACTAAACTTAACACACACACACACACACACACATATATATATATATATATATATATATATATATATATATATATATATATATATATGTGTGTGTGTGTGTATAAATATATATAAAAAGAATGAACAGTAAGACATATAATCCGGTGTTCTTGTTATTTTTTTTAATTTTACCAAACAGTACTCATTGTAAATTAACAGAGCATAAATATTATAAATTAACTGATTTAAAATATGTTTTTCGCTACACGGTAATACCCATGTTTCAAAAATGGAAGCTAAAAACTTTAAATTTAATTATATAATTAAATTAAAAGCATTAGTTCCGTTTCAGCTTCAAGTGAATATTGGAATAACTTATTTTTTAAATTTATTGAGTTTTAAACACATATAAATTAATGGTTTACTGTTCTCAAGAATACAGAGAAATCAATCATTCAGACAGGGGCTGTAGCGTATTCCTTTTTATTAACTATTGTTGAATCAATTATGTTACGTTCGAAAAAAAAGGTTAAGTTTAGGTGGGGTAGGGTTTTATTTTTCAACGAATTCTGATAACCGTTAAATGCATGTCGTCTGGGTTTTTTTTAATAACGGCAAAAAGTTTTTCGGTTTTCTTCCTTGTATACTCAAAGATTTGTGTGTGTGTGTGTGTGTGTTTGTGTTAAAATACGTTTTATTAAACTACAATTTTAAAATATTTTTACTCTTAATTACTAATAGACTATATTTCTTTTTAAAAACAAGTAAATGTAATAGAATTACTTACATTATTTAAAATTATTTTTTCATATCAAATATAAGTATGCATATTACCAGCTTCCATTTTTTAATTTCATTTTTAAATTTATTTTTAAATATTATTTATGGAACATTTTTGACAATGACGGCAAAAAATAGCTATTTCATTTCTCTGATTCAGTAAATTTTTATTTTTATAAACTTAGTAATATATAGTTTCTCATTTATGCACAATAGCCATGGATCATCTAATGACCTACATATTCTAACTTTTCTTATTAATTTACATTTTATTGTAGGTGTTTTATTGGATTCTTTTAATTGCTAGAAATACTTTGAGAGTGATGTTTGATTTCTGTACTGATCTATCCTAAATGAATTTTGATGTTAATTTAGATTTTTTGAACTCATTTGTGCAAGCTATATAGATTTTTGTTTTCGGGGTTCTCAGTAGATTATATATATATATATATATATATATATATATATATATATAAGACCCCTCTCCTTTGTTGGGCACTTTCGAAGAAAGGTAATTCGTCGGTAGTGCTAATTAATGCTAAAAGCTCTTCGCTAGTAATTGAGCACTCTGTTATCCGGGAATGTTTATATCTTGTGTGAGCTGATAGCCTAAGGGAGAGTTCAACTGATATCTAATCAGTCGGGTTTCGATCCCGACTTGAAGCAATCGCTGTCATACATCGAAAACACTCTGCTGTTGATGACTATATATATATATATATATATATATATATATATATATATATATATATATATATATATGTATATATATATATATATCGGGTGTAACAGCAAAATTGTACAAATCGTGTAACAGCATAATTGTCCAT
Source organism: Acanthosepion lycidas (assembly GCA_963932145.1). NCBI lineage: Eukaryota > Metazoa > Mollusca > Cephalopoda > Sepiida > Sepiidae > Acanthosepion > Acanthosepion lycidas. The sequence continues at coordinate 9,091,014 of OZ010580.1, forward strand.
CCTACAAAATGTTTAATATATAAAGAAACAGAAAACTAATTTTCTTTCTTCCAGACTTTCAGATAAGACATTTAGCCATCTTGACACCATTTGTCGTGAGAATCACTTAAAAGCAATGGAAAAAAGCTCATTCATGCCTTCAGTAATGGTACTAACATTCATAATCTGGCTTCCATCTACAAAGTCCATTCAAGAGCCATCAATAGAACGGTGAATGAATTTTAAAAAGAGGAAACAGTAGACAGGAAAATTTGACCAGGAAGTCACAACAGGAAGTGAGATCAACTTAGAGTTAGAAGAGATCAATTAGAAAAGAACCAACTCAATTCATAAAAGGTTTGGCAAGTGAGAGAGGAGTTTCAGCAATCACAGTCCAAAGTGCAGTGAAAATGAACTTTATTTCAAATTTTCATGTGCTTCCAATCCTTAGCTCTGATTAATTAATGATGAAAATGTCATTTTCATCACGATTCTTCTGTAAAGCTTAGAGAGTAATTATACATTATTATTGCTCAAAGTAGAGCCCAATAGTATCATAAAAACGTCGGGGAATTCCATAAGCTATCTTTCATAATTTCTAAGATACAAGAATTCAAAATTTAATCTAGTAAATGGCCAATTTTGCTTTTACATAAAAAAATTCCTGCATATGCCTAGTTGTTATAAATAATATATATTCTGGGTACATCGATAAACTACATTCGGGAGCAAGGCATCTGAACGGTAGATTATTGATAGTCAGGAGCGTGGAATTATCCCTTAATTGTTTTTGTTCCCAGGTTCAAAACCTCATCTGAACCGGGGTTCTGTTAGGCTCTTAGCTAAAGCGTAATAGTGAAACACCAAACAAAACACTATGAAAGTATAAACATATATTTTTATCGTAAAAATACTACATTTATATGTAAAAAGAAAATGTCAAGAATACTTTTTATAATAAAATTAGGGACAATACATTTTAATGCAACGTGTCTAGCAATACATATTATCTGTAATTGAAGCCCTACACTTACGTTGCGAAATGACCAGCAATATTTTATAGGTGAATAGCCAAGAATACATTTTATGACAAACAAATTTTATAGTAGAATGACCAAAAATACATTTATCTGTTTTTGAAGACATACAATTGCCTTGAAAACATATTTCTTGGAAGCCATAAAATTTTGTTCATAATATTTAGATTTCAGCATTAAAGAACTCAAATCGGTTGATATGCCGCTAAACGAACAACGAAACAACCAACATGAAATAACCCTTTCATATCAGTAATACATATACTATTTGACAATTTCTTTAATTAATCTATATTCCAAAATATAACTTCAATAAAACTACAGCAAAAAACATATTATCGACTCTAGTAATTATGTCTAAAGAAGCATATATATGCACGAAAGCTGACAATCATTTACCATATATTCCATTTTGATAGTAGAATAAGATATACATTTACTACACCAAAGATCCTAGGAAAATTAAATTTCGGCGTTAAATGACATATAAGACGTTGATAGGCCTTCAAACAAATCATTAAATCAATAAATCTAAAGAAAAGTAATTAGTCGGCTAGTGCTAATTAATGCTAAAAGCTATTCGTTAGTAATTGAGCACTCTGTTATCCGGGAATGTTTATATCTTGTATATTACACTCTTAAGGTGTGCCATATTTCTGGGATAAAATACTCAATATCAGAGTTAGAGTGTGCGTAAATATAAAAGTGAACATTGAAGTGAACCCTTAAAGGCGACAGGCCACGGCAATTGTATCTAACATGAAAGAGCCTGTCGCCTCTAAGTGTTGATTTCAATGTTCACTTATATATATATATATATATATATATATATATATATATATATATATATATATATATATATATATTAAAATTACTTTTACAAACTTCTCTAAGACTTATTGCAGTTTTATTTCTTTATATACTATCATCTGTGTCATCAACTTACCTTGTTAGTTGTCAGTAGTTTCGTCACTGATAATAAATCGTGGTAGGTACTATAGTTTTCTTAATATTACATCGCTGATTATATTGAATTTAATCCTGTGAAAACAGATAATCTTCTCTCATGCCAATTTTTACTTATTGTATTTACTGAATAATTTGTATCTTACATGTTCTACTGCTTTTGCTCATTCTCAAAAAACTTAGGTAAAACATCTTGTTTCGGAAGTGTTGATCTTTGGAATTCAATCAGAAAGTTATTTTTTTATTTTTTTATTTTATTTTAACGGATTATCAACCCTTTACAGTTTACTTAAACCAGAATATATTTTTAGATTGTAAGAATCTCCTTTTTGGTCAGGGAATATAAGTGATAAATTATACTAATTTATAGTGGCGGCAAGAATAGATGCATTCATAATATCTCAACGTATTTTTCGCGTAAGTGAATAGAACGAACCAAACTGGAATTGAACCTCGACTATCCGATTAGCAATGCTTTATCTATTATAAGACTTGCACATCGAAGCTGACAGCGCTTGTTATTCGCAAACGGTCACCCATCTGCTTAGCTTCGGTCATCGTACTGAAACCGGGTTTTCAGCGTGATATGTCTGTAATTCTGAAAGAATATTTTCATTATAATGACCACACAATTTCGTGCTTAATTAGCATATATGTACATGGCGAATATCTTAGCTGGATGTAAAAGACGTTTTTTTTTTCCTTTCCGATCACATCTTATTTCAATTTCTTTGTTGTGTAAATTAAAAAGGCTTTACAAGTGAGTCGAGACATTCTGCGCCAGTTTATTGCTTTTTACAATCCACTGACAACATTCTGTCGGACCTTTGGACAATGAAATAACATTCTTTTTTTTTGCGTCACAGAGCGTTCTCTAAGTTTTACGAGTTCATTCGTTAATAAAATTTAAATTAGTGCTTGCTGAACAGTGATTCGCTGGATACATTTTCGATTTGGTTCTAATTAATGGAAACTTAATGACTTTCTTTGACGCTAATTGGACGCAATGTCGTCAATGAATATAACTTAATCGCATTTTAAAAGCAATCGCGAGCAATACTTTTTAGAATGACATCGACTTTCGCATTTCGATAATAAAATAGATGGACAGCAAAAATGCAAGGGTAGGTAGAACGATTCTTCAAGAGTTTCTAAAAGAAATCTTTGAAGAATCCTTTGGAGTTTTCCTTGTTTGCATAATAGAATTCTGAAATGTTTCGTTGACCATATTTAGAGATTAGCACCTGCTCATTAGGTCAGGCCGTAAGATTTACATAACTAAATTCTAAATAGAGCGTGTATATGACAATTCTAACAGTTTGTATTTAGAAAAAGAACATTGTTTATTTTATTTTGGGGGGTAGGGGAATGCTATGTGTCGTAAGGACATATATAATCATGTCTCTCCTTAAATACATTTCCAAACGTCTCCTTGAATATGTTTCGAAATTAGCATCTGCTCCTTGTCAAATCGAAACATTTGCCGAATTAAACGACAATTTAATGTAATTTAACGAAACAAAAAAAAGCTCATATCAGACAATTCTTACAACGGATATTTAGATAAACAAAATCATATATAAGGTTCTTTTTAAATAATTCATCTCTTCAAATGTTAGTCTATCAGCCAAATATTCTTTGATTTTTTCGTCAAGGGAATATAGTAGTTTTTCGTTGCCTGCCCTGCGGTTTTGAAAATCAAAATTTCTTCCTCTAGACTGGCTGCCACCCCAGGCTGAAGAGCTCACTCTAACCTGCTATTTACCACTTCATCACTGTCACCATCCTTCGACCTCACTATAGTTGACAATCCCTTTCCACCCTGTTCGATCCAGCATTGCTGTCCCAAGATCCCCAGTTTTCAACCCTAAGTCCAGAGCTATAGTGTCTGGGAAAGTCAGTTTTCAAAAGACACTTCCAGAGGGACGACATAGGAGTAAGGATGATACGATTTCCCTCTCTTCTCGGTGGCAGTGGCCTCCAAACTGTAATCGTTTTTGTTTGAACATTTCTTAGATATTGGTCTCAGTTCTCTATAAATGTGTTTAGCTTTGCATGGGATCCCCAACTAATATTCTGGATTTTTTAAAAGTGCGTTTTTATATTTCCATCCAGTCGTCTTTCAAGAACAACAGATAAAATCGAAGTTTCTGTTCCGTACAGTAGGTCCGTTTCAATCAATGTTCGAAAGGTTTTTACTTTTAAGGAGGATGGAGGGTTCGAGTGCCAAGACATCTGAAGTTTGTTACACGCTTCCCATGCAAGAGATTTGCGTATGTTGAAGGCTTTTTTTAAAAATCTAATATGCGAGATCCAAGAACTCTGAAGCCCCGAACTCTTTTAGTGGATGTATTATTGAGTAACTTCAATTTGGATGGTTCGGGTGAGGTTGTGATATATTTTGCTATACTCACATTGCAAGAGGGACATACTTGGCTTGCTACTTGCTCGAGTCATTGCAGCAAAGTTTCTGCATCCTTGATACACTGTGAAATTAATCAAGATCATCGGCAAAGTCAAGGTCATTTAGGTATTGTGGAGAGTACTGACTACTTTGGCGAAGTTTCAAAACGCATCATTTTTCATCCATGCTGGTGAGAGAAATACGCATTACGTAGTCCGTAACAACTAAATGGTGTTTTATTAAGACGGATTATATATTAGGGTGTTTCCTTAAGACGGATTATATATGAAGGGCGTTTCATTAAGACGGATTATATATAAAGGTGTTTCATTAAGACGGGTTATATATAAGGGGGTTTCATTAAGGGATTATATATAAGGGTTTTTCATTAAGACAGATTATATATGAAGGGTGTTTCATTAAGACGGATCAAAATCAGCAGTAAATAAATCAGTGTTATTGGCGAAAATTTCTTTATTTATTTATTGGAACATGTTATTTAAGTCATGGCAATTATGCGTGAAAAATAATATCACCCAAATGTCCGCCAAATCTGAAAGAAAAAGAAAAAATCATTAGACGCTTAAACTTAATTCACATTTAAAATCGGTTCAAATTATTGGAACACTCTTTATAAACTGAAAAAGAGCAAGTGTGACTCCTTGAACAACTCCTGCTTTAACTTCAAAAGAATCAGTCACGCCATCAAGTGATACGATGATGGTAGTGGTACAGAGCTCTAATTAGCTCAACTATTCTCGAGGGTATGCCTTAGATTTGAAGGAGTTTAAATATAAGATATTTGTTGATAGGGTCAAACATCTTGCAAAAATCAACAAAAGAGATTGTGATCTTTTTGTTGATTTTTTTCATTCGCATGCGGCGAATGAAGAAGTTTTGAGTAGTTGCCGATCTTCCTGTTCTAAGTCCATTCCAATTCTTGAGGAGGAGTGGATCAATGGTAGGGTCAATCTTATTTAGCAGAAGCTTATTGTTAAAAATGCCATGAAAATTAAACCCCTGTAGTTTGCCACACTTGTTGTAATGCATTTTTTTGAAGAGGAACTATGTCGTCCAAACTGAAGCTGGTAAATTGTGCATGAATGCGTGGTTCCAAAACTCTCGAAGGAGATTATGAAATATTGGTTCTTTGTAAAATAATGTTATGTTTGTCAAGACCTGGGGATTTGTTGTTGGCAAACTATTTTAGCCTTGATTCGAGTTCATCGAGTGCGAATGCGTTGGTGTTTATGTCCAGTATATATATATATATATATATATATATATATATATATATATATATATATATATATGTATGTATGTATGTATTGGCTATTTATTTCTTATTTATTTATTTCTATTATTATAATATCCAAAATATATTTAAAAACATGTGCTACATTTGTTGACAAACTATTTAGTTCAACATACAGTGTTATATATATATATATATATATATATATGTGTGTGTGTGTGTGTGTGTGTGTGTGTGTCTGCACTTCGAATAGATGAAATTCATCATCCCGGGAGGGTAGTTCATGTAAGAAAATGGAAAACTGATTTTGAACCGCCGCTGCCTTGTAGCGATACCCAATCACGGGAAAGGCTTCGGGAATAAACCCCGAGAACAAATCAGGAACTGGAGTCTCTAAGACAGTCCTCGGAAATTCCAATTCCAATTTGGTGCCTGGCATAGGATAATTCACTGCATGGCTTGAAGGAATTCTTTAGTCTTGGGTGGCCCTCTTTCTAGAGATGGAATTTCGACAAAACACCCGGATGTATCAGCTATCGAAAGAAATATCATATTTATTACTTCGCTGGAAAAGAAAAGCTATTTTCATCCGTTTGGGAAAATATATATAAAAATCTTTATATATCAATGAAGATTTTAGGAAAAAAAAAAGTGGAAAAAAGCAGCTTTTTGTGAGATACGTTTTATAGCCCAATGACGTCCTAAAAAACGAAAGGTCTCGCATGAAAACCTGTTTTCGGATACTTTGTCCTAGTTTCCCCTAAAATGTACGCCTTTCCGAAGAGCATTTTATCGCATGAGATTAATCGTAAATTTGAAAAAGCGTTTGTGAATAAGAATTACATTTAGGAAGGGATTGGCTGCCGGAATTGCAAGGAGGTTGCCAGGTTTGACAGCCAACTATCTGAGATCCACTCTGGATTTCCTGTTTGGATTTACTTTCATGGCCTTTTCCGTATTTAGTATGTCCGCAAAGCAACGGAGGTTTAGAACTAAGCCTTTCCTTGTCCGAGATGGACTACCTTTGTCGGCTTTACCAGCTCGATCTACCTCAAGAAGCAGATTATATAATAATAATAATAATAATAATAATAATAATAATAATAGTAATAATAATAATATGTTAACATGTATCTGCTTACGATTCTGTAGATTTTGAAACACTAATCAAGAGATAAAAGTTTTTTCTTATTTATTTTCAAATCTGTCAAAAATTTTCTTAAAAGATGCAATTTTATGACGTCAAATTATGTGATTCATTTTCCGCGTTCTTTTTCTGTGACGCTTCCCTTCAGAAGATGGACGATCATGGCTATCTAAATCTTTCCTTGTCATCAATATACCCTGTGAGTGTTAGGCTTTCGAAGCCCTCCTTTTTCATTATTTATTCCGGAAATTTCAGTTGTCTCTTCCTGATTCAGAGCATAATTGTTGCCGCCATTTTGTTTATGACTTCCTCGTTGCATAATCACTTCGCCAATAGAATTTTTTGTATCATTTTGTAAGCTGACTTATGAAATACACTTATTAGGATTTACTAGGAAGCCAGGAGTTAAAGCGATATTTTTAGTTAAGAATTATATTTCTTTTGGATAGGACGGTAAATCTTTTCTTCCTAAATAAATCTAAGCTAAAAATGCTGTTTTTCTCTTTCTAACTCATTAAACATTAGATATATATGATTTATATATGTGTTATGTTATCTGAGTGGAGATAAATAAATAATTTCTTTGCTTTTAGTCTTATTATTGTTTCCGTTGATTTCTATACTATATACATTTGCTTACATAGATTTAAGGGCAGATGTAGAATCCTGCCATTTTCCACTGAGCATTATTATAAAAAAAAAACAAACTTTGACCAAACATTTTTGTATAGAGAAACTCTTCGTAATTTGTGATCGTTATTTGTGAGCACAATTTATTTTGTATTTCTTTAAGGCAAGGCTTACCAGAGACCTCTTCAATGAGTCTATGGGAACCATTTTTCCAATCAAACTGAGGAATCCAACTAAAACTGTCGTTATTGATGTCCTCAGTTGTTACGTTTTGAGATTTCTACCACATACTTGTATTTTGAGAGTTCTTTTGAAGATCTTCAAAGGCACATTACAGTCAACCGGTAATACCATGTCAATAAGAATGTCCATAGTTTTTTTTTGTTTTTGACCCCTATGTTCGGGCTGTTACCTTTGATTATATGTCTGTGTTTACTGTAAAATCCCATAAAATTGTTACAGAGCTTATGTCTGTAGATGGGTCTGAGTGGGATTCATACCAATTACTTGGAATTTTCTTTTCGGGTTTTATATTCAGTCGGTGCCAATATCATGCAACCTGATTTTTAGGGGACCTTACCCATAATAACATAATGGACTATTCCATACGTAATAAATACTGCGCTTCAAAAGGAAGCAGGGAGTTCAGTCGGATGATCGGTTGAACTTTCTGCCTTCGGGCGGGGAGGGACCCGAAAGACGCTACGCCAAAGGGCGGAGTCTCTTTCGGAGAGGTAAACCGACCCTGAACCCGTTTATACGGGTTTTAAAAGGGCATATTTTTGGCCGAGCCCACGGGCTCAGAGATCACACGTTAAACCGGCCTTGTGCCACATGATGCCCTCGTGGGGTGGGGACTAAATACTGTTCAGTCTGAAGTCTGGAGTGAAGTCCGTCAGGAGACTGTCAGTCAGTCAGAGCGAGCGAGTCAGTCAGTCGAGTCAGAGGCAGACCGAAACAGAGTCACGTTCAGACAACTACTACGAAACCTGATTGTTCGTACTAACACTTTCTACTTCTCTGTATATATTCCTGTTTGTAATATATCTGTGTTATTCCATATCCGTGTTCGAGTTCTTCTTTATTGGTTCTACCTCGGACTATCACTGTGGTACAAGGAATCGGACCATAACACTGATACAAGATGATATTTTTTTCTGGATATTCATTACAGAATGTGCATTACAGTGTAAAATATTTTCAATATGTGTGCTTTATAATTTCTAGTTAGCAAGCATTGGTCCTGTGTAGCAAGAATAAAACTTTCGGGTTTAACTTCTAACCCTGCATTAACGTAGACAATCATGGAGATAGGGTTTGTCTAAATCAGTTTGTTTAGTACCAACAGAATATCGACCGTGAATATCGACCTTGCTATTGTCTTTGTATCTCATCGATTGTATGTGGCTTTGTTTCCTTTTTAAACTTTTTATTTTATTTTATTTTTTTGGCGGCGTCAGTAGATTTATTATGTTTTATTTGAATCTTTTTAACTCACTTGAAATTCCATTTTGTATTTGTCGCCTTCGTTTATTACCAAAAAAAATTTGTGGCATGTTTTTGGACACAGATCATCACCGAGTCTCCTATAGTTTCCAGATATCTTTGAAGGCCGATTCTTGTAGTTCTGCTATACAGTTTTAGCTGAACTAATCTTCTGCGTCTTTCGGCTCTGGTTACACACAGACAATCACCACCAGCATTGGGATGATGCATGATATGGCAGATGAGAAAATTTCTCGTCTTGGCGACCATTCGCCATGCCAGCTATGGTTCAGTTAAGGATGTTGAAGATATATTGCACCAACGGTACAACCAAGGTGTTTATGGCTGATATTCTGCATTGTGAATTCAACTCGGTATACAGCATCAAATGCACACGTCTGTAGTATACTTTTCTTCTTCTTTCTCTTCTTCTTCTTCTTCTTCTTCTTATTATTATTATTATTATTATTATTATAGCAGATGGTGAACTGATTCTGGATATTTATCACATAATCTGTATCTTAGATTAACACAATTTTACAGTATGTGTGCTTGGAAATTTCTAGTTAGCAAGCATTGATCATGTGCAGCAACAATACAATTTTCATTATCAGCATTTAACCCCACACAATGAAGACACTGAGCGGTAAGGGGTTTGGTATGGCAAGAATATTGACCATGAAGAGGTTTATCTTTCCATCGTTTCTGTATCTGGTCCATTTCATTTGTTTTTCCTTTCTTATTTAAGCTTTTGGCAGCTGCACTAAGACATTAGGTTTTACTTGCATTTCTTCACCCACTCGAAATTCCATTTTGAATTGTTGTCTTCTTTTACTGCTGAATAAAGTTTCTTACTTATTTTGTCTTCTTTGGCATAGATTATCATCAAGTCTTCTCTAGTTTCTTTGAAGGCCGAATATTGTGGTTTTTAAGAATATTCTCGTTCTTAGTTCAAAGATAGAGACAGTTCTATGTGCTTTCAACTGCAGTTTCCGTTTAAGTATTTTCTTGATTGGTGAGAATTAATTTTGAAATTTAATTTTATATCTCCACTTGACCTTTCTGAATTTGCGGGTTGAAACATTTGGGTTTCTTAAGATCTCGTCTAGTATCGCCAATTCAAATCCCACCTCACTCATTTCTCGCTTCAATTTGGCCTTTTTTGTCTGTTGTTTGATCTTTTCTTCCAAGTAGCTGCTAAATCGTTTGGGTATATGACATTATTAACATACTTGATGTTTCCCAGTGGTTGCAGTGCAGCGTTATATGTTTGCACAATATGATTATTGGACTTGGTCTCTGTCTGACATTTGAGTGCTAGATAATATGCTGAGTATTTGAATAATGTGGTTTTTCGCGTCAGTGATTTCATCTCTGTTGTTTTCAAGGAATTCTGAACAAATGTCGTTTGACTCATCTTCAGTGGCATAAGCTGAAGACCTGCAGTTGTTTATGCCGCTGGTAGATTTATTTCCTGAGATTATTCTGTATCATTTATTTTAATTTTTACCTCGTCTTCTCCCAAATTATTTATTTTCACTCTTATTATTGTTTTAATGATGGATTATTTATCCTGGCTTATAGTTACTTTTATCTGATCTATTTCTGCATTTAAGTGTTGTTTTTTTTTGTTTTTTTTTCACAATATGTCCTTGCAGCAAGCATCTTTGGGTTGAGAGAGGCTATTATTACAGTTCCTGCCATAGTTCTCCATATTTGGTATGGTTTATCCGTGTTGTTCTCTTATAGATTTTCGAGGGCGGTGAAAAAGGATGTCTTGACTTGTTGATAATCTTCACAAGTTCATTTCGTTCGCTTTCTTCTTATGAATTGATTTGAGTCACTTGCTCCAAGGTTGGAATTACTCTGATTTTGGTGACCAGGTGTTTCATAGTTGTTGGAAGAGTTTGTCCAAGTGAGAGTTTTTTTCAGGCCCACGGTGGTTTCTCTCTGAGAGAGGCGGCCATTGATGACTCGGGTGATGGTTCACCGGATGTGAGGGTTTTTTTTTAAACATTGGGTTTGTTAATTACGCTTTTTGCGTTTTATTATTATTATTATTATTATTATTATTATTATTATTATTATTATTATTATTCCTTTGATTTCTGATGTGTCCCGCCCAGAGACATAAGGTTAGAAATGGCATCATCACATTTTCCACTGGATAAAAAAAAAACATATTTTACATAGACAAAGTCCTTCGCAAGGTGTGAACTGTACTCGTGAGAACAATATTTTGTAGTTTATCGTCATACCCAGGACGCTCTCTCATTACCGTATGAAGGCCCTTACTACTTTCATGTTCCTTGACACATATGATCCAGTCTTCTGTGGTTTCCAGGTATCTTTCAATGCCAATTGTTGTAGTTTTGTAGGACAGTTCTGTAGTTGAACTAATCTTCTACCTATTTCGGATCTGGAAACGTGCATACGGTCAACATCAGCTTGCAGTTGATGCATGCGGTAGCAAGTGAGACGCTTTCTCTTTTTGGCGTCCATTGGCTCAATGTCAGTTAAGGATGTCCAAGCTGCATTGTACCACAGGGACACCCAAGGTGTTTATGGCTTATATTCTGTTTTTTGAGTTCAGCTCGTTATTATTATTACTATTATTATTATTATTATTATTATTATTATTATTATTATTTTTATTTTCTTTGCTTTCTGGCGTTTACACATTTCTTTCCAGGTCCCACCCAGGGACCTAAGGTTAGAAATGGCATCATGACACTTTTCACTGACAAAAAAAAAAAAAAAAAAAATTACATAGATAGAGCCCTTCGTAAAGTGTGGGCTGTACTTGTCAGAACAATTTTTTGTATCTCCTTGAGGCATGGGCTTCCAGGAATCCCTGCAATTAGTCTACTGCAATCTTTTCCAACCAGTCCTAGGGCTCCAACTACAACAGGGATTGTTGATGTTCCCATATGCCACATTTTCGAGACCTCTATTTCAAGGTCCTTGTATTTTGACAGCTTTTTGAATATCTTCAAAGATACATTGCAGTCAGCAGGGACTGCCATATCAATAAGGATGCACCGTTTTTGTTTGTGGTCTTTAATAACAATATCTGGTCGGTTGGCCTTGATTGTTCTGTCAGTGTGGATTGTGTAGTCCCATAGAATTGTAACAGGTCCTATCTCCGTAACTGGGTCTGGGTGGTGTTGGTACCAGTTTCTTTCAGTTTCCTTCCCGTAGAAGTTGCAGATTTTCCAGTGCAGATATTGGTTCACTCTGTCATGTCGGGTTTTATATTCAGTGGGTGCCAACATCGTGCAACCTGATACAAGATGATCAATCGTTTCTGGATATTTATCACAGAATCTGCATTTTGGGCTGACACAATATTTTAGTATATGTGCTTGATAATTCCTAGTTAGCAAGCATTGGTCCTGCGCAGCAAGGATAAAACCTTCAGTTTCCGCTTTCAACCCTGCACTGCGTAGCCACTGATGGGTACGGGTTTTGTCTACATCAGCTTGGTTGATACGGGCAGAGTATTGGCCATGAAGCGGTTTATCTTGCCATCGCTTCTGTATCTGGTCGGTTGCATTCGTCTTTGCTGTCTTTTTCAAGTATTTTGCAGTTTCAGCCGGTGTATTGTGCTGTAGTTGCATCTCTACGCCCATTTGAAGCTCCAGTTTGAATTTGTTGGCTTCTTTCATTACGGAGTAAAGACGCTTACTACTTCCATGTTCCTTGACGCATACCATCATCCAGTCTTCTGTAGTTTCCAAGTATTTTTGGAGGCCAATTGTTGTAGTTTTGTAGGACAGTTCTAGTTGAACTAATCCTCTGCCTCCTTCGGATCTGGGCACATACAGACGATCAACATCAGCTTTGGGATGATGCATGCGATAGCAAGTGAGAAGCTTTCTCGTTTTGGCGTCCATTCGCTTAATTTCAGCTATGGTCCAGTTAAGGACATTAAAGCTGTAATGCACCACTGGGACAGCCAATGTGTTTATAGCTGATATTCTATTTTTTGAGTTTAGTTCAGTATTTAGTATCAGACGTACACGCCTGTAGTACTCTTTTCTTATTTTTTCTTTCATTTGGGTGTGTTGTATGCCATCTCCTTCGCTAATTCCTAGGTACTTATAAGCTTCTTCATGCTCCAATTCCCTAATCTTTGTGACAAAATCTAAATCTATTGAGGGTGTTTCTGTAATTCTACCTTTCTTGAATGTTACTTTTGCACACTTATCTAATCCGAAGTCCATACCTATGTCGTCACTAAAGTATTTAACAATATTGAGGAGGCCTTTCACCTCATTGTCGTCTTTGGCAAAGAGTTTGAGATCATCCATGTATAGTAGCTGATTGAAAATTTTCTTATTTATTTTGTAACCATAGCTACTGTTGTTCAGTTCATGTGTAAGAGGGGTTAAGGATAAACAAAACAGAAGAGGTGACAGAGAGTCTCCTTGAAAAATTCCACGTCGGATATTCAGACGGTTGGATATAGCAGTGCCCCCGGTGTGCCTAAGGTATAGTTTTGTGTTCCACATCCCCATGCTGTGCTTAAGAAAGTTTAATACCACAGGGGAGACTTTGTACATTTCCAAAGCCTTAAGGATCCAAGAATGTGGAACACTATCAAAGGCTTTACGATAATCAATCCACGCTGCACTGAGATTTCTGCGTCGTCTCCTGCAATTTTCCAGGATCATTTTATTTATCAGAAGTTGATCTTTGCAGCCATATGAACCTCTACTGCATCCCTTCTGTTCCAGCGGGAGAATGCTGTTTGTTTCGAAGAAGGAGTAAGTACGGTTCGTCAGTACAGACGTGATCAACTTATACGTTGTGGAAAGACATGTTATCGGTCTATAATTTTTCGGGTCGTCTGTTTCAGTTGTTTTTGGTATGAGGTATGTAATACCTTCAGTAACCCATTCCGGGATTTTATTGGGATTATTTACAAGCGTTGATAATGTTTTTGCAAGTATGCCATGGGTAGATGAGAGATGATACAGCCAGAAATTGGGCACCTTGTCATTTCCTGGGGATTTCCATTTTTGGGATTTCGTTAGTGCTTGCCTAACATCATCTGTGGATATATTTACCCATTCTTGCAGAGGTGTATCCAGCAGTCGTTCTTCTTCACGCCGTATCCATTCTGCATTTGGGTTACATTCCTTTGGTTTGCTCCAGATATTTTCCCAAAATGTCTGTACATTAGCAATCGATGGTGGCGTTTCGACATGTATAGGCGTTTTTCCAATTTCCCTGTAAAATTTCTTAAGATCTGTTCGGAATGTTTTATTTTGGCGATAGAATCTACAACGTTTCTCGTATCGTCTTGTTCTCTGTGCTTTTAGCTGAAGTTTCTGTTTCAGCATTTCCTTGATCGATGGAATATCAATTAGGGATTTAATGCTATATTTCCGTTTGATCTTTTTGGATTTACGTGTGGAAATATTAGGGTTTCTGGTGAGCTCATCTAATATAGACAGCTCACATCTGA
>OZ010580.1:9110389-9132889 GCA_963932145.1 Acanthosepion lycidas
TCAGAGAGTAAAGTCAGTAAAGTTAATGATATAAATGGCGAAAAACATCTTTGAAAACAAATTTATTAAACATACATTAACTCACGAACCTCTCGATCAATGTTATAATACTTGTTTTTAATAACTTCAACTTGTAGAAGGTCTTTTTTTATTTTGCTAGTACTTTCAGCTGTACTTACAGCCATCCTCAGGCATGGAAATTAATTTGTTTTTTTAGTAAATCCAGGTAGTAGCGGGAGACGAAAGATTGAATGCTAATCGAAATATGTTTTTTTAGAAATGTGTTATTATTAACGGATGAGAAATTTTAGAGCGTGCAGTCACAACGCTAAGGTTGAATTTTTTTTTAAATTTAAGAGAGTTCGTTTTTTACTAATATGGTAATTTGAGAATTTTTTTTCTTGTAGGAGTGTTTCAGTCGATGTGGCATGAACCAAATTTTTTCAATAAATAGGTTAATGTCGCAGCTGATATCCCCCACAATATATATTTATATATATGGCCTGACGATTGCATATAGCATGAAACAGACTGTCGCCTCTAAGTGTTGACTTCTATGTTCACTTTTATATTTACACACGCTCTATCTCTGATATTGAGCACTTTATTCCATAAATATAGCACCCCTTAAGACTATATTTCTTTATATATATATATATATATATATATATATATATATATATATATATATATATGTATATATATATATATATATATATATATATATATATATATATATATATATATTTACGAAGATGTTTTTCGCCATTTATATCATTAACTTTACTAATCTACTTTTTGTATGAATGATTCATGTAATATATATATATATATATATATATATATATATATATATATATATATATATATATATATTACGAAATGGACAAAGTCCGACAATTTATTTATTAAAGACATGTTTATGTTTAACGTTATAGATACAAGTATTTAAGTAAATGCTCTGTTTATAACAAACAGTATTAAATTTATATATATATATGAAGAAATATGCTCTTAAGTTGTGCTATATTTATGGGATAAACAGCTCAAAATCAGAGATAGAGCGTGTGTAAATATAAAAGTGGACATTGAAGTCACCACTTGGAGGTGACAGTACGTATCATGCTAGACGCAATCGACTGGCCACAAGTGCAGTTTTTTTTTTCCGGCTATTTATTTATACGGGTCATTGGTGCATTGTGGGTAGTCTATTTTGGCGGTTATTTTGATGGAAGTCATTTATTTGTTTATTTATTTATTTATTTGGGTTAAATTATTTCCCTTGTTTTTATTTATTTTTATTTTTTATAGGAACACTGTGAGCTGTCTTATTTTGCTTTCGTAGTCGACTGATACTTACTTCTTGATAGTGTATTATTCCTGAATGGCAGCTGGAACGATACTCTGATCTCTTCACAACTGCTTCTTCAAATGGAATGTTAACGCAAGAAAAGTTGCTCTTCAGTTTGTATTCATATCTGAGCCAAGGTCTACCAACATTTCTAGGACCACTTTGGAGTTCACTGTAAAAAAGAACTTTTGGTATGCGATCATCACTCATCTTTTGGTATGCGAGCATCACTCAGCCAAGCACACACACACACACACACACACACACATATATATATATATATATATATATATATATATATTGTCATGCACAGATATACTGTTTCGCCGGGATCGAAACACGAAAGTTATGGTATCAGACACAGATTCTACCCCTAGAATATTGTCGCTCTGCAGAGAGGAAGATATATATATATATATATATATATATATATATATATAGAGAGAGAGAGAGAGAGAGAGATAACCAATCTCCATCAGACAAACTAGTAGAAAATACAATTATAATAGCCTCATATATATATGTACTTAAACCAGTTCTATCCTATTTTCTATATATTTTCACACACACACGCATATATATATATATATATATATATATATATATATATATATATATATATATATATATATATATAACTGTGTGTGTGTGTGTGTATAATGTGTGTGTGTGAAAGTGTATATGATTACAATGTCTGAAAGAAATTTTAAAAATAAATATTAACCGCATGTTAATCAAAGGGAGGATTCTCTGTAGACCTATACGTAGAAATATGAAGGCCAATAATTGAATTGAATAGAAAACAGAAGAGAATGCTGTTGGTTTGCCATAGCAAAATCAACTGACTTCCATCTTGGCTGCTTCTAAATAACGTAGACCGGCCAAAGAACAAATGAAAAAAAAAAGATTACATATAAAGATATTAATCTAAAATCATATTACCTAGAACAAAGATAGATACATTGGAATGGGAATAATAATGGCAGGTTAATAATTAACGAATCAAAATAACTTCCGTCTCCACTACTTCTCAATTCAACCCTCTAAAAGAAAATTAGTTTCAATATTTGTTTTTTTTTTCCTTTTCAACGAAAAATAGATAATAATGTTATTAGTCTGTATCAAAAGAATTTTTTTAAATTCCACATATTAGAGACGATATATAGACGCACTATTTATCACATGATCATTTGGCAGGACTGTTAGTGCTTTGCTTAAGTCATTAGTTAGTTATTTAATACGTAATATACTCCCTGTTTCTATCTCATGTCTCATGGACTATTATGATCACGCGGAAAGACGCGTCAAAGACGCTGATTGGCTCTAGTGAAAAGGGCTAATGTTAATGGTAATATTAACCCTTTCCCTACAAGGTAACATTTGTCACTCATTGAGTGAGCACCGGGTACTATGTCGTTTGACATTTAAAAATCTTTCTATTAAAACATTTTTTAAGGCAAACAAGTTTCTCAAGTCCAGTAGCTGTTATCGATCTTTCCTGTATAGTGCTTTTCTTCCTAAATTTTTGTTTGCAGTGGTTTGGAAAGTAAATAAATAAATAAATAAATAAAGACAACAATTCTAATGTGTCTGCATCAATGAAACAGAAAACCTTATTATTTATCAAGCTTTCTAGTTGTACCCCCTTACTTATTTTAAAGGGATTTATGTGTTCTATAATGGAAAGCTTCGTATCACCGTGCTTTGCTTCAGTTCTCATTTACATAGCAAGGCACCCTAGGTTTGGCTTGGCAACAATTCTAGACTTGGTGTGTCGATAAAATTACGCACCCCCCAGCATGCATGGACCGCCCGTGACAATGCTTCGGCCCTGGAACGCACCATAACCGGCAGAGAAAGAGTGTATTTGTACTTGCATTCGTACCCATGCTTCTAATTTCAATCTTTCGTTAAAAGTTGCTATTCTCAAATATTTAACATAATCGAAATCCGACAGCAGGGATACTGAACGGAATGACTGCAGGTACTGATGACCGTGCAACCATCTCTTACTTGCTGTTGTTTCCAGGCCCACGCTGGCCCAGGGTGGTAGCACATGTTAGGGTCCCAGCTATGGGTAAATAGTCACCCCCGCAAACACAAATCAAAACACTAGGAAAGTGGAAATAATTTTATAGTAAAAATATCAGTAATACATCTTTTAAAAAAATGCCAATAACCCCTTTGTGTAGTGAAATTACACAAGAAATTATAAAAAATACCAACAATACAATTTTATAGTAAAATTATCAGCAATATCTTTTGTAGCAAAATGACCAACAATACATTTGATAGTAGATTTACAAACAATACCTTTTATAATAAAATTCAAGACATGGCATATATTGTCGAAAAAAACCCAAAAATTGTTATGGCTGTTTCATGCTAGACGATTGCATCTAGCATGAAACAGCCTGTCGCCTCCGTGTTGACTTCAATGTTCTCTTTTACATATATATATATATATATATATATATATATATATATATATATATATATATATATATATGTCTGTGTGTGTGTGTGTGTGTATTTATGCGGAACAAATTGAAAAATGAAGCAGCAGAATCCCCTGAAAACTGGAAATTTTATGAAGAAATTTCGATCTCGGATTATAAAATGATATTTAAAAGTAATCTTTTAATATAATATAATATAATATGATATAATATTATATATATATATATATATATATATATATATATATATATATATATATATATATAAAGAAATATAGTCTTAAGGTGTGCTATATTTATGGGATAAAGTGCTCAATATCAGAGATAGAGTGTGTGTAAATATAAAAGTGAACCTAGAAGTCAACACTTAGAGGCGACAGTCTGTTTCATGCTATATGCAATCGTCAGGCCACGTGTGCTTTTATTTTTCTCGGCTATTTATACATATACGGGTCAGTGGTGCATTGTGGGTCGTCTATTATGGCGGTTAATTTACCGGAAGTCGTTTATTTATTTATTTGTGTTAAATTATTTTGCTTGTTTTTATTTAATTTTTTTTTTGTTTCTTATTTTATTTATTTTATTATTTTTTAAATCGGTGTTTTTTTTTATTAACGTAGTAAAAATGTGTTTATATCACTTATTTAATAGTTTTGTTTTGGGTTGAGAATTTAATTAAAGCTATTTGTTCGGTTTTGGGGTTTGTTGTTGTAGTTTATTTTAACTATTATTTTGGCAGGAACAGTTTTTAATTTGTGTTTATTTAGGTTGATTATCTTTATTTGTTTTTGCTAACAGTAACTTTATCGGGATTGGTTAGTTTATTTATTTACTTGGATGAGTTTAAGTCAATTTATTTTACTCTTTTCGGTTTTCGATTTTTAAGTAACGTAGTATTTATTTATTTTTTTATTTTATTTTATTTTTATTTTATTTTATTTATTTTATTTATTTATTTTTAATTTTTTTAATCTTTACATAACAGCTATTTTTTCATCCTATTTTTTGGTTTTATTTTTTAGTCTAACTAATATTTTGGTCATAATGGTTTGCTGCTTTGTTTATTATTTACTTTATTTATTTGGGTTCCTTTTTTTGTTTTGGTTTTTTGTTATAATTATTATTATTCTATTTCGTTTATTCTCACAGGTGTGATTTGGTAATTTTTTCGGATTAATTAATTTCGCTTATTTTATTGTTATTTTGTTTACTTGTTTATTTATTTGTTTTTATTTTATTTTTTCTGTTTTCAATTTTTAAGTAACGTAGTAAAAAATTGTTTTCATGTCTGCATTGTGAGATGAGCTCGGATCTTTTATTTAATAATTTATTTTGGTCTGGGAAAGTAATGATAGCTATTTTTTCCTCCAAGCAAAGTTTGCAAGTTTTTGGTTGGTTGTTGAACTCTCGCTCGCCCAACACATCAAGGGGTTTGTAGTCTATAGATATAAGGGGATGGTGTGGTAGATGGATTGTCAAATGAAAGGTGTAACAGAAAAAAATATTTGGAAATGCATGAGTCGAAACGAAGTATTGAAGTCATCCTCTGCTGATTTTTTTTTTCATTTTACATTTGTATTTTATAGCAAATTTCTAGTGGACACCAAAACCGCTCTTGTATTAGTATCTAATAAGTCTCTCTCTCGTTGGCATGTGATCTTTGAAATTCTTACATTTCACTCTCTTTTTTCACCAGCTTGACAGTTTTGCCGCCCTCTAGAAATCATTTCCGTCGGCACGAAATGACAATATCTTCTCCCTCCGGTCAACTGGCGAGTGATCTCTTCGCCTTTAGTCATAACTGACTCAACTTAGCCATGAGCGCTCCTGATATTGAAAAACTTTCCATTGGACTAGACAAATTAATTCAGCACGACAATCACTCAAAGGAAATTAGTTTCGTTTTTTTTTTTCTTGTAAGGTGCTATGATTCGATTAATCAGGGGTCTATCTTTCACTGACCCCAATTTATTGCATGAGTCCAAATTTAACCGCGTGACCTCAAGTCTTTAAACGCCAAAATTTCACAAGAGCTACGTAAAAATCGTATCAGTGAAGTCTAAAATTGATATGTGCTACTAACACATAACCACCCAGCACGAATCAATGCTTACTTCATTTCAATCTAAATACTCATCTATCTCATTCAATTCGTATCTGTCTGTCGGTCTATCTATCTATCTATCTATCTATCTATCTATCTATCTATCTATCTATCTAATTCCATTCATATCTATCTATATATCTATCTCAGTCCATTTCTATCTATCTATCTATCTATCTATCTCATTCCATTCATATCATATATATTCTATCTATTTCGAGCTCTGTTTAGTTATTTATCTATCTCACTTTCTTCGTATCTATCTATCTATCTATCTATCTATCTATTTCATTCCATTTCTATCTATCTATCTATCTATCTATCTATATTCATATCCATTTATCTCTCTCTATATCTATCTTATTCCATTTCTATCTATCTATCTATCAATCTATATTCATATCTATTTATCTCTCTATATATCTATCTCATTCCATTTCTATCTATCTATCTATCATAATTTGAGACCGTCAAATTTTTGTTTTTTGAATCGTTTCACCGTAAGCATGCTGACAATGACATTAGAACGCCGGTGGTCACAGTCAGCGGAAAGCATCATTCCAAGCCGGCGCAAAGTGTTGCTCTCCCTCAGTTTAGCATCATCAATGCCTGATGGCAGGCAGAAGAATCTTATTAAATAAGAGCAGTACATACTTGTCCATCTTCTTCGTTCAGACATTAGCCTTTCCATTTGATTCCTGGAAATTGAAGTTTTGGTCAATGATATATTTACATTCATTTCTTCTTCTTTATGTGCCGTGCCTCTTCAGGACGTAGGCGATCATGATCCTCCACATCTTTCTGTATCTTGTTGATCTTAAAAAGTTTTGTCTTTTCGCTATTTCTCTCAAACCCTGTTCTGCCGTTGATTTACCCAATCTCATCAAGTAGTATGTTACTGGTTGCTTGTTTCTGTCCCACGTTCCTGCAGTCTGTTCTGTGTGTATTAGATTTTCCCAATTACGCGCAACATCACTTTCAACAGCCTCTTTCTGATGATAAATACAGGTTACTTTTTTTTTGTTTTCATTTTCTGTAAAGCCTCGTTGTTCCTCACATGTCCATGTTATCTTCAGCGTCTTTCTAGAGAACTACGTTTCTTTTGCTTCATTAGTAACCAATCTTTGAATAGGAAAGAAACCTGAAAGCCGCCTCAGTTGAAGAGTTGAATTAAATGGCAAGAAAGAGAATAACTATTATCAGAATTTGTACAAGAAAAGCGAGACACGAAAAATGCTTCAGCAGAAAGCTAAGCTTAAATAAGACGTGTATAATGATAGCCGTGTTTTGTGATTATAATATATGTTGGGCGACCGTGATGGCATCTGGCCGTCGAAAACAGATATTTATTCAACACTTATAATTTTTAAAAATAAGAAAAGCTTAGAATAAGTCGAACGATCCTGAATGAAATTTGATATTCTAGAACGATAGCATGCAAATAAAGTATAGAACTACTTAACATATTTTGTTTCCGATCCTGAAAACGAAAAATAATTGTTGTTAGAAAAGGCTGTCTTTACTCACAGTTCCGGCACGGCATGTTGCAATAGACAGTGTCTACCCACGAATCACTACTGCATCTTCTCTTCTCCGTGCCTACCAAAAAGTTTAGTATCTTTTTAATTTATGGGATTAGTTGATTGACTGGTTAAGCTTAGTGCAATCTAACTGAGGAAGAAAGTGCAAATTATCCCAGCAGGAGCGATAGTTTGTAGAATGAAATAGACACATATGCAAATCTCCTTTTATAAAAATTGTGTGTTATCTAAGCCTGATAATCTCTAATTAGAAAGGATGATAATTTTTTCGTCATGAGCATGATGCTCATAACAGCAAAGATCAGAAATACCACTCTTACAGAGATGTGTTTTAATAATAATGCTAATAGTAAAAATAATAATGATAATAAAATCTGTCTATATTTCTGAGATGAGGTACTATGTACATTATTTACATTATTCGGACAATTGTCCTCATCTTTGTCGCCATATTTATTACAACGTTTCGGCCTTTCAGTATCTGTCTATATTTCTGAGATGAGGTACTATGTACATTATTTACATTATTCGGACAATTGTCCTCATCTTTGTCGCCATATTTATTACAACGTTTCGGCCTTTCAGTATCTGTCTATATTTCTGAGATGAGGTACTATGTACATTATTTACATTATTCGGACAAGTGTCCTCATCTTTGTCGCCATATTTATTACAACGTTTCGGCCTTTCAGTATCTGTCTATATTTCTGAGATGAGGTATTATGTACATTATTTACATTATTCGGACTCTTGTCCTCATCTTTGTCGCCATAATCGATGTCACTTGATCTAAATAATGCCTTTATCCACTGTGCCATGTGTCCTTGAGGTCATCTGTGTATGAATTCCTGGGTATTTATTATAAAATTTCGGCCGTTGTCCGCCCCTGAGCACACATGGCACAGTGGATAAAGGCGTTAGTTAGATCCAGTGACAGGACCCAAAGAGTGTGAGTTCTATACCCTGTTAAGGCAGTGGAGAACTTTCAGAGATAAATTAACTGGAGGTTTTCCAACCACCTGAAGAAGGCCGGAGCGTACAACGGCAGAAATGTTGTAATAAATATGGCGACAAATATGTGGACAACAGTCCGAATAATGTTAATAATGATAATAATATTATGTCGGAAATTCAATCGTTATTACTAAGCTAGATGAAACAATGGCATAATAAAAAGATTACTGACAATGATTTATGTAAGAACTTCTTGTAATAGGAGTAATCTTTGTCTCAGTAATGCAGACAGTACAAGAGAGACAATAGTGCGTGTGTATCTGAACTCGTCTGTATTGACCTTCCTACAAATGCCTTTGAAAAAAGTAAGAAATTATATTTACTTCCTCTACTTATTGCTTATATACCAGCGTCGGCTGGACTCTTGAGCGGCAGACATATATAAATGTCTATCTTGTATGTCCCCTAAAAACATATCCTGAATTCGGTATTTGATTGTGACCTCAACTGTGGTTTATAAGTATTTAATTCCACCGTGAGAGTTTGATTTAATTTTAAACTAATAAAATCTGGATGCGCGGGGAAACAAAACAATTATCGGTGCATTTTGTTTTGTTGTATTTAATTTTACACTAGTTCCCTTGAGGAAAATATAATGTCATCGATCCTCCCCAAACAGCGGGTTAAATAGCCATGCTATGCAGCTGTCTTTATCCTTGATCGGCAGACAGTATACTATACTGAATTTAAGCAGTTACAATATCTCCTACAATGTTTTAGAAAAATATGTAGAAGTTCTCGGATATAAAAAAAAGGGTATCTGAAGAGAACCTTCAAAGCGTACGTCCTGAAGGTACGTAGCTTTTAAAAAAAATATGAATGTAGTAGTCTCAACTGATCAAGTGATAAAATCGAACGAAGTATAATATACGTTTTTTCCGAGATGTTTTCAATGGTGTTCAATCTGTAAACAGAGTTCAGCTATTTTAGAGGTACAACTTATGAGTATATATGTAGAAGATAACGCTTAACTGTAGATCTGAACCGGTTAAGACTTTACTGATCGGGGAAGAATTCTCTTAAAAGCCAGTTGCACATGGCAGTAGTTAGTGTGATGAGACCCTCTCTAGTGGAACTTACATCTCACCAAAGAAGCACGAAGGATATAAAGTTGGATGGCTGAAATGCGCGTGGCGTAACGGGTCTTAACCGTCATGGTTAGGACTGGAGTAACAACGGAGCATAGTTCATCTGAATACTTCCCATGGAAATCGTGATAGAGCAGCGAGAGGCTTGCGATGTTTTGAAGATGAGTATTTCCTCTCTGAAAAAGAACTCAACGGAGATAGCCTACTCCAAGACGAAAACTCAGTTCATTTTATAAACTTGACAATATTGTTTGAATCATTCCGTCTACGCATTTTTCTTTATTCCCATTTGGCATACGACCAACTTCAATATGTTCGAGTCACTTCTATATCTCGCGTCCCAATAATGACTCCCCACAATTTCCTATCACATGCGGGTCTCCAGGGTTTTTCTCCCTTTGCTTACCCACACCTGCCCGTGTTCTGCCATCCATGCGCACGCCCTCGTCAGTCATGTGCCTGCTTTATTCCATTTTGGCATACGACCGACTTCAATATATTCGAGCCACTTCTATATGCCGCGTCCCAATACTGAGTCTCCACAATTTCCTATCACATCCGGTTCTCACCAATTTTTCTCCCTTTGCTACCCAGACACACACATGTTCTGCGATCCATTCGCACGCCCTTGTCAGGCACGTAGCTGCTTGTGTTGCATAGCCCGTTCGCACTGGTGGTAGTCTTAGGGTGACGGTCTTGATTAACTCATACGTTTTTTGTTTCCCTGTCATCTTCCGACCGGGTGATCGCTGGTTGTTCTTTTAGTTCGGTGGTAAAATGAGAACTAAATATAGGAGATTTTGACTTAATTCGTTATTAAACACGTCGACGTGTACATCTTGTATCTAGCCAGTGGAATCGCTCTATTCCCCTCACTGGGGAGCAGTTTCCATCCACGAAATTCGACGCGTAAAACTTAACTCGCTGAAAACAGTTTCTAACCCTAACATTCCCATGTTCGGCTCAGGTAATCAAAATTGACATCCCTATTTTGACTACCATGTGACCTTAAATGTCAGCCTCAGAATGTCTGAGCCAAATACATTGCCACTAAAAAGTAATAGTCTGAAACTATTATTTAACATAACCATAAAAAAATAATTTATGAATTTTTTTTTCCAAGTACCTTATATTTAACACCTGCTTTAACTTCAATATGCTACGTAAATGTTAGGTTTTTCAAGTGCTACTTCCTTAATATGTGCACAAGGAACTGCAGATGTCTTTTACTGATTTTGAATAGAAGAATTCTTTCTGTTGCCCTTTCCTGTAAGACTTCCTTCTTGGTTACTCGTTCAGTTAATTGTTTTAACCATTTCACCCCAGCAAGCGTGACAAAGGAAGCAAGAGGTTACAGGCCAAATGTTGCTCTCCCGGGGTTACTTTAGTGATGGCCGATAGAAAAATGTTCTCTTTAGTGATTAAATGAAATCAGTTAATGCTTCTTTATACACACACACACACACACACACACACACACACATATATATATATATATATATATATATATAACCTAAATTGGCTTATCAATAAATGCATCCCCTTTTTTGTTCTTGTCTTATTTATTTTTAATTTTTTTTTGTTACGTTATTTTCCTTTTAAGCCAAGATGACTGGTATTGAACCGTTCGGTCACCCTCCTTATTCTCTTGGTTTCACTATCATGTTTCCCAACATGAACAATATTTGGCTTCGTACAAATATCGCTGTGATGCTGACGTCATAGTGTTGACTTTTTTTTGAGTAACAGGATGAACAGCCTTCTCATAAAAGTCAGATGTCAGTTTAACTGGAAAGCAACAACGCAATTATTAAAAAAAGAAGAATTAAAATTAATGCATGCACGATTTCACAGTTCTAGCATAACACAGTCACAATCAGTCTATAAAGTTTTCAGCCCACACTCGTAAAATATGCATGTGCTGAAACGTTGTAATAAAAAATAAACATTAAGAGACATGATCGAATAATGAAAAAGTATTTGAGATCATCAGACAACAAACAACGATTTCGTCTTTCAAAAACATATCAATTAGTGAGAACAGAAAGCATTTTATCGATTTCCTCGGAAATATCTGTCGGGAAACAATATTTTGCATATCGATCACAAGAAACTGATTAAAATTTGTAACAAGGTTAATCGAAGGTGGGAAGGGATAAAATCAAATATTTTAACTGTTGCGAAAAGTAGACCAGAAATTATTTCTTTTAAGACTAAATTCATAAAAAAAAAAACAAAAAAACAAAACAAAAAAAAAACAGTTATTGATGGCAGCTCAGAAATACAATTGCAAACGAAGGATTTAATTATCGGAAAGATTAAATTGTCCGACTTCTATAGATAAAACATTTTCAATATTAACTTCCACTCATCTTTCTTTCGTCTTATTAATTTTGAGCAAACGTTACCAGCGCTAATATTGTTGCTGGTTGTTTTCGTAGAAAACGACGTGTTAAGATGTCTGACGGGCAGATTTCATTTTAATATTTGATTACTTGTTTTTCTTTTAATTTTTACATCTTGTTTTTGTTGTTTGTTTACGTCTGAAGAAACGATTTGAAGCAGCAGAAGTGCTGTTCTACAGAAGGATGCTACGAATACGATGGAACGAACAAGTAAGCAACAACAAAATTCTGGAGACAATGACATCGATAGCGACAATTTGCGTAACGTCAGGAAGAGACAGTTGAGATTTCTGGGACACACGGTGTGGAAGAAGGTCTTTAGAATTTTGATACGCACGTGACAGATTCACTGTAAGAGAAAGAGCAACACAACCTACCTGGTTAGCTTAGGTGAATGAATGGAAGAGAAAGGTTTGGAAGAGATGGCAATTGAAAAAAAAATAATAAGGGCTATAAATGACAGGCATTTGTTATTTTTATCACACATCATAGTTTGGCATTATACCAATGTTAAGCAAATGGTATGATAGAATTGATTAGGCTTATTTGAAAAAAAAAATTGCTTTGAACAATTAAGATCACTGCTATTAAATATAAACAAACAATAGGATCACTCAGTTATTTTCCATACGTGATACACGCTTAGGCGATCATGTATCTTTCCTTACATGACTGATGAGGCAGATTTTTTTCCCCGCAGTAGGTTGCCATTTCTTTCTGTGGTAGATCAGTTCCAAGGCTAAAGAACCCGGTCTGTCCTGCTATTTACCCAGAGCTAGAGTGGGTGGGGAGAAGAAGGGGATTCATATGTTTCCCATGGTGATTAATACGTAAGTGAATACAATGGATTCAACTGGGATTCGATCTCAGCTCGTCGATTCCCCAATTTGAGCCGCTCTCGTACCTCCAACAATAGGGTACTGTACGAAAAATATAATCCTGATAATATAGCTGCGCGATTAAAATTGATTATCAACTATTGATTAGTTTTCATAGGTAAATATTTAATAAGCTTTTCCGATCATTTGGTTAGTTGATTGGTTTTATTTAGTGCCATATCAACATCTATGGTTTATTTAACGCCGAAATACAAATATTTTGAACACACAGTTATGGCTTCAGCTAAATATTTTTCGAATAGAATTGTATGTCTTCAACTACAGATAAAATGTAGAGTTGGTCATTTTGTTATATAATTTATTGTTGATAATTCTAATATAAAGTCTGTTGCTTGTCAGTCTCTTTTAAAATTGTATTGCTGGTAAATTATATTGTTGGTATTGTTGGCCATACTTTCATAATGTTTTGTTTCATAAGAGTTTTTGTTCTGCCATATAGGAGGATTGATTACCTGTCTATGTTTCTGAGATGTGGTATTATGTACATTATTTACATTATACGTACTACTGTCCTCATCTTTGTCACCATATTTATTACAACGTTTCGACCTTTCAGTATCTGTCTATATTTCTGAGATAATGTATTATGTATATTATTTACATTATTCGGACTATTGTCCTCATCTTTGTCGCCATATTTATTATAACGTTTCTGCCGTTGTACGCTCCGGCCTTCTTCAATAAATAGATACAAACGCTGCCGAGTTCAGATGCAACTCGATAGGATGGAAGTTTAATATAATTCATATTACAAAAGCAGGGCATGAACCTGCAGATTGGTATCAGATAAAAATAAAACATCCATGACGGTTAATCAAAAATCTAACTTTGACACCTAAGTCGACTTAGTTACCTCAAGCTTCAACTTTCAAAACAAAATAATCCCTCTTGTAACCTGGACACGATCCTCCCCCACAACTTCCGCACATGAATTCGTCAACTGCTAGAGGATGTTCCAAATTGTCAAGGCGAATAAAGTGACAAGCAAATCCCTGAAATTATTATTTACTGTCAGTCAGTTATAATTCATGCATGATACACGCGTAGGCAATCCTGTATCTTTCGATACATTACTGACGAGGCAGATTTTTTCACCCGCAGTAGGTTGCCATTTCTTTCTGTCTTAGACCAGTTGCCATCTAGAACCCTGTCTGTCCTGCTATTTTCCCATAGCTAGTGGGGGAGAAGAGAATTCATAGCTTTCCCAATGCTATTAGCACTTAAGCGAATGTAATGGATTCGACTGGAATTCGAACACGCCTCTCCGATTCTTCAATCCGAGCCGATATCCGTTACTCCACCTCTAGTTTGATCAGTCATCGTCGCGAGACGCCAAATTTATGCCAGACGGTGCCTAGCCCAGAAGTATTTACTGTACCAGTTCAAATTCACCACGATAACATGTATATTTTAATGTCCCCCAACCAATTAATATCGGAAGCTGTTAAGTGCCATAGCTGATTTGCAGAATTTTTGATAATGAAATATACTTCATTGATCGATTGAACTATTGATTTTCTACGGTTTATCATTCATTTGCAAGTTATTTAATGCCAGTAAACATTTTAAGATTGTAAAAATCATTGGATATAATAATGATTTACTGGTACCCGAATTAGTAATTAACATATTAGCTGGTTGAAGAAAGGAAGTTATCTTTTCCTAGACCGATTGTTAAACGGAATTGTAGGGACCACACTCTCCTGCTATTTACCTATAACTATGGGAAGAACTGATGTATTTACACCTTTCTTGAGGGTACTTTTGCGTAAGTGTATATAACGAACCCGACATCAATTAGAACTCACCTCCCAGATTTCCTGCTATTTACCCATAGCTGGAGGGAGAAGTGATGGAATCACAACTTTCCCGATGTTATTTGTGCGGAAGGAAATATAGCGGACTTGACTGGAATTAGAACTCTGCTCTTCTTCTTCCGTTTCATTTATTCATTACACCACTCGCTCATCCAGGTTTACAGTACCTGGCATTCCAAAGCGGTGACCCATCTGGGTACTGCTCAGAGTCGACATTGTTTTATTTCGGTGGTCGAACGGGAACCATCGTTTCAACGTGATATGACCGGAAGCCCAAATATACTAGAATTCACTTTGGAAAATATCATTAATTACGACAGCTGAGAAAATATAAAGATATTTTTCTGTTGGTTCAGCAAGTACGTTCGCGGGTCTGAGTATTAATGAGATTGTCTCCCCTTGAAAATATAAACATATAAATTTACATCTGCTAAATAGAAATATTAATTATATATGAGTCGTGTATCTCAAACTATTGTTTCTAGGTTCTGTTACTCGTTAAACCTATTTCAAATGGAGTTAATTATACGAAATAATTTCTAAGTTTTCTTTTAAACAAATTTAACCTGTTAGAAATATTTAGTTTATCTTAAATTTTTAATTAGATTAATTTGAAATAACTGTAAAAAGAAGTAATATACAGTAAGAAAACTACAAGATCAACTACAGAAGGTGATGAAGGAAAGCGAGATGAAAGGGTTAGTGATCAACTTCAGGAATACACAGTTTTATCAAAAGGATGACCCCAAAATGCAAAATGCAATTTGAAAATGCCAAAATCAAACAAGTTCAATAATTTAAGTACCTGAGGAGGTTTTTTTTTAAGTATTTCATCCCAAGCAAAGCGCGAAGCCATCAGCACGCAAGGGGTTATAAAGGATTTGGAGCGATAGCAGATAGGAATGATAGAGGAAAGGATGAGGAGAAGGGTAGTGGATAGATCAAGGCAACTGTAGATGTCGATTGACACTACATTTGAAAAGTTGGAGATTATAGCTCTCAGGGAAACAGTTAAAGGGAAGGGAGTTCCACAGGCGAGAGGTGCGAGGTATGAAGCTATTGTAGTAGAAGAGAGGGCAACATTTAACAGTTTCAAACAGTGAAAGGGTGAGAGCGAGATGCCAGCCTCGTAGGACGCTTGAATTCATGAAGTCTGGGAACCAGCGAAACCAGCTCATCGGTGCAATTACCATGAAAGTATTTGTAAAAAAGACAGAGAGAGGCCACTGCAGACGAGATGCCAGATCAGAGCCAATTGAATTGCATATCCGTCTCTGGATCTTATCAAGAACCCCGAGACAAACAGAAGGGGCTCCAGACCATGTATGCCAGCATTGAGAAATGTTTAACAGAGGAAGTTACGCTCGACACTGAAATCCAAAGGTGCATTAGCAAAGCCAAAGATGCCACCCAAAAGCTAATCAGAATATTAAGAAACAGAAAAAAACAGAGTACTGAACTCTTTCGTGACATCAGTCCTCCTCCTGTCAGCGAATACTGGAAATCTCCTGAAA
Organism: Acanthosepion lycidas; assembly: GCA_963932145.1. Lineage (NCBI taxonomy): Eukaryota > Metazoa > Mollusca > Cephalopoda > Sepiida > Sepiidae > Acanthosepion > Acanthosepion lycidas. Next base: position 9,126,582 of record OZ010580.1, read on the forward strand.
GGCGAGGAAGAAACTCAGAAATGTGGTTCTTCAGAAGGATGCTCTGGATTCTATGAACTGAACATGTGAGCAAGGATCAAGTTTTAGATAAAATGGAAACGACAATGAAACGTATACCCAATATCAGTAAGTGACAGTTAATGTTCTAGGACACTTAATGAGGAAAGAGGGCTTGGAAAATCTGATACTTACATGACAGTTAGTCAGTTATGTGCTACATGTTTAGGCGATATTTCGATACATGACTGACGATGCAGAAAGTTTTTCCAGCAGTAGGTTGTCATTTTTTATGGTAAACCAGTTGCCATCCAAGTCTATAGAACCCAGTCTGCCCTGCTATTTCACAGAGGTGGGGGCAGAATAAAAATATTCATACCTTTCTCAATGTTATTACGTAATGGACTCGACTGGAATTCGAACTCGGCTCCCTGATTCTCCAATCTGAGCCGCTATTCATTACTCCACCGTGCATCCTAAGCTCGTGACCTACTTAGCTTGAGTAAATAAATAAAGTTTTTAGTAGAGGCATCAAAATTTATTAAAAGGAAGAGCATGCAACATACAATTGAACATGTGTAAATATTTCTTTCTGAAGGTGTGAGAATCCAGAATATATACTTGGAGTAAACCGCCTGTATACGAATAGAAAATTGAGTAGGTACACAAAAATAGAAAGGGGCCTAAGACAAGGATATGATTTTACGCCATATTTGCTCAACCCCATACAGCGAGGCTATAGGGTTAGCGTATTCTTCATTCAGTAACCATTTCTAGGTAACAACAGAGATATAGCTGCGAGATTAAATTTGATAGCCAACAATACCAACAATACATTTTATAAGTTTAAATATCTAGGAACGGTTTTAACAGAGGGCAGAAAGTGCAAGACTGAAATTGGAAGACGCATTGGGATAGCCAAATGCTAAGCAAAGTATTAAGAAACAGGAAAATTTCGTTAAAATCAAAGAAAATAATTGTGAACAGTTACGTAATATCAGTCCTCCTATATGGCAGGTCAAAACAAAACATTGTGAAATAAAACAGTAAGGAAGTATGAAAATACCTATTTACAGTAACATTACCAACAATAACATTTTGAAGTAAAATGACCAACAATAATTTTTATAACAAAATGAGCAATACTCCATACTATAGGAAAATTACGAACAATACATTTTATATTAGAATTACCGAAAGTACATTTTATCACAAAATGAGCAATGCTACGTAATATAGAAAACTGACCAACAATACATTCTATCTGTATTTGTAAACGTACAATTACATTCGAAATATATTTAGATGAAACCAAAAAATTATCTTCGAAATATTTACATTTCGCTATTAAATGACTGGTTGATGTGACGCTAAACAAAACCAATCAACTGACCAGAATTGCGTATTACCAATTTGCCTTTGAAAACTAATCAATAGTTGGCTATCAAATTTAATCTCGCTGCTATATCTCTATTGTAACCTAGAAAAGATTAGTGAATGAGGAATAACCAAAACAAAATGAAATGGTAATCTTTATAACATCAACAAAATACTCGCCAGCAGCGTGAGGTAGGTAAACTACATGCTAATGGTGGACTACTTAGACACAATATAACGATATTTACCTGCCTCCCCACAAGGTAGGATGCGGCACAAGGCCAAATTAAATGTAGATATATCCGAGCCCATGGGCTCGAGCAAAAATTGCCCGTAGACCTCGTATACGTGGGGGCCGGGTATCTGTTTTTTCTCCCCTGAAGAGACTCTGCCCTCCGGCAAAACCTCGTCCGGGTTCCACTCTGCCCAAAGTCAGAGAGATCGACACGGCAAGAGCTTCCCACGCTGCCATCTTGGGCAGCATGTTACCCCACTCACAATAGTGTCCAATGTACTTATGAGGATTGGCACATACCCTTAATTATCTGTCTATATTTCTGAGATGAGGTATTATGTACACTATTTACATTGTCCGGACTATTATCCTCATCTTTGCAGACACATGGTACAGTGGATAAAGGCGTTAGTTAGATCCAGTGACAGGATCCAAAAATGTGAGTTCAATACCTGTTTTAAGCGGTGGAGAAATTCGAGAGTGGAATTAACAGAAGATAACTGATAACTGACATCCTATAGACATGGCACATCGAACTAGAACAGCGAGCGAAATACATTCCAACCATCTGAAGAAGGCCGGAGCGTACAACGGCAGAAACATTTTGATAAATACAACAAAGATGAGAACAGTAGTCCGAATAATGTAAATAGTATACCCATTAGTGTTCATAGGTACGATATATATATATATATATATATATATATATATATATATATATATATATATATATATAATATATAAATATATATATATAAGGATAATGTTATGATTACCCTTCATAGTAAAAATACTAGCAATCCATCTTTATAATAAAAAAAAAATTACTAAGAATACATATTTATAGTAAAATTACCACTAAATTTTATAGGCAAAATCACCAACACTGCATTATATCTACTATGGCATACAATTGCCATGGAGATATATTTAGTTGAGGCCATAAAATTCTGTTCGAAATATTTAGATTTCGGAGTTAGAGGCAATTATATGTCGGTAAAGAGAATCAGACAAACAAAATGTCTTCCAAAATCAAAAGAACCTCATTAAGAAACTCGCTACAAACAAATAAGAAAATTTGACTTATTTAATTCCTGTAAAACCTAAGTGTACATCCTTTTGTATAGATGGCAATGAATGTTGAACAAACCACTCAGAAATGAAGAAGATTTTTTCAGTGACTGACATATCGTTCTCCAGGAAGATGCTGAGAATGCCATGGGCTGAACATATGAATAAAGAAAAAATTTTAGGGAAAATAAAAACAAAAAAGACAATTATATTTATAATCAGAAAGAGGCAGTTGTAATTTTTATGGTAAATAATGTAGAAAGAAGAGTTGGAAAATTCGACACTCACTGGACATATTGAAAATAAGAGCGACACAGGAGAGGTGGAAATAGTCAGAGAGTGGGAGAGGTAGCAAAAAAACAAAGTTTACTAAGAGTTTCAAAGAAAGGAAGTTGTTGAGAGCCACCAACACCAGAGGAGATACGCCATATGTAAGAAGTTAATTCCATCCGTATTTAAAGACATTATATTAGATTAATCTAAACATTTATTTAAAAAAAAGAGAGTGCATTGTAAAAGATTAATAAACTGAGAGGTTCGTTGAAACGATATATACTGTATGTCCCCAAACATGCCAAAAAAGCCGTTGTTTTTTTTTTGTTTTTTTCAGATCCAATGTATTCTAAGTATGAAAAGAGTATTTGAAGACAGAAAATTAGTCATAAGTTATTACTGAAACATTAAAAGGAGTGCAAAAACAATTTAAACAGTTTCTCATAGGTCACCGAACGCACCACGCCATTACTCGCACCAAAGATAAGTTTAAAGCAGATTTAACTGTTTACGGCGCTCTTAATTAAGATTCAGGAACAACTTAGTCATCTTCCAACATCACAAAAGAAGGAAAATTACTTATAACCCTTCTCCGAATCCACTGGTAATCATTCTAGATTGTGTTTGTAAAGTGGTGGTCGTCAATTTGAATATTTATAAACTTGGACTTAATGTAATATTTAATTTAAACGATTAATCGTTGTACGTCAATAAACATCAATATTTCTTAATTGTAACCATTTATCTTGTTTCCAAGTCAATAAATACTGAATATATTGTCATTTAAATTGTGAGTACATTTTGGGGGACACTGTGTATATAAAAATCATTTTAAACGGGCAAGCACACCATTCTGATAATTATTTTGAACTCCGGGATCGCGTACCTTAAAAGTAATTTGCTGAAAGTTTTAAGTATATAATAATAATAATAATAATAATAATAATAATAATAATAATAATAATAATTATAATAATAATAATAATAATAATAATAATAATAAAACAGACGTTGGAAAGACAAAAAAAATCAGCAAATGTTGTCAAAAATAGATGAGTCATATATGACAAAGGAATTTGCAAGGGTTATAATCTATAAAATATGGATTAGTTGAATAATTGAGACGAGAGAAGGAGTTTAGACGAATATGTGTACGCATGCGCAAATGAGATTTACAGAACGGTACTGCAAATGAGAACGAAAGATGACGAAATGTGTACTTCCGAGTAAAAGAACAGTGCGTGGGTGTGTTAAGGTAACCTGGAATTGGATGACGGAAGACGCTACTGAAATAAGTAGCATCAGGGTAAAGAAATATCGATGTAAAGTTGTGAGAATGTGGAATCAAAAGAAAAACTCTGTAACAGTAAAATTCTTCAGATAAACGAAAAGAAATTTGGGCATTTTAAAAAGTGCTATTTGAAATACAAAAAACAAAAAAATAAAAATCAAGAAAAAAAGAAAGAAAGAAAGAATGAATGAATGAAAGCAAGCCAGAAAGAATGAGAGAAAGAAAGAAAACAAGAATGAATGAAAGCGGGTGGAAAAGCAAACAAGAAAGAAAGAAAGAAAGAAAGAAAGAAAGAAAGAAAGAAAGAGAAAAAAGCAAGAAAGAAAGTAAGATAGAACGAAAGAAAGAAATTAATAAATAAAACAAGAAACTAAGAAGGAAAGAAAGCAAACAAGAAAAAAAAGAATGAATTGAAGCAAGAATGTAAGCAAGCAAGAACGCAGGAAAGATGAAAAGCAAGAAACTAAGTAAGAAAAAAAGCAAGAAAGAAAGAAAGAAATCAGTCAAGAAAAAAAGAAAGAGAGCAAGTAAGTACTCAAGAAGAAAAGAAAAGGTAAACAGAAAATCAAGAATTAAAGAAAGAAAAAAAATATAGGCATTGGTAAGAAAACGAAAAGATTTTCAAAAGAAGTTGTGGAGACTCCTCCTGCCTTTTATCACTCAAATAAAAACGGTTGTTTCTGGAGTGACAGACAAAATGTACCTTTACGCCTGAAGAGAGATAATAGCACAAACAACTGTACCATTTCTCTCTCTCTCTGTATATATATATATATATATATATATATATATATATATATATATATATATATATATATATATATATATATATATATATATATAGCTCTTTAATTGCAGAGCATGTTATAAATAGTAGGAATTGTGTCTTTGATTTTAGGGTGGACCGTTTTTCGATTTTATCGAGGCCCCACTCCTCATATCACCTCAAGGTTCTAGAGTCCTTGTATATCAGATCCTGTGGGTCTTCCCTCTATAAACAGAGGGAATGCTTACTGGTTCTGAATGTTATTGGACTCTATCTTTCTTGAAATTTATATATTTTTTTTCACACCATTGGTTATCATTATTATCAATTAAATTTACACGTTTATCTTTTACATGTCAGAAATAAAGTCTGCGACCAAACCGCTTATTCTTTTCAACTTTTAAAATATACATTAAATTGCCATATAAATTATGCTTACTACTAGCTTTCCTTAAATTTTGTACAACAAAAAAGTTATATATATATATATATATATATGATTTAAAATATGTGATAATTATTGGGAAAGTGTGCTCAGTATGATAGTCTGTAAAGAAATACAGTATGGACATAAGAATCAACGCTGGATGGGGTGATTTTACAGAGTAAACTTTCGACCGCTCAATTTATGATTTGGTCTAGCTAAGTCGGACATTCATGAGTCTCTTACGCCAACCATCACGGACCTGCATCAAGATCGTAAGGTTATTAGGGTGGCATTCTATGTCATTGTAGTTGAGTGATGGGCGAGCCATGGCTAGGTATGCACAGAGGGAGATCACTCACATGTTTTTGTTTTGCTCGCCAGCAGTGTCCTGCAAAATGTATTCTGCCTTCGGCCAAGATTGTAGAAATATCAAGGAAGTGTCCACAGAGCTGTGATTATTTGGATGAGGTCTCCAAAATATCTTAACTATAACTCTCTGAAATCGAGTTTAGGTTCAAACAAACTTAGACAAGGGTTTTAGTTAATGTCTAGGCAGTGGCGCAATACATTAAAACCGCCCCTACAGTGGCGCGAAAGATTCTCCGTTTGAGGTTGTTTGGTAGATCAGTTTTCCAGATTACATCCATTTCATTTACGGAAAAGCATCTTTCTCTATTACTATACCATTTCAGTCATATGTGTTACACATTTCCAGTCACTTTACTAGACTATTAAGATAAGTTTAAATTACCGCACCCGATTCGGGTTTACGTTTTACTGAAATCTACTACGCATTTTTCTTACAGTAAATGCTTAGTTAATTTTTGCATACATCGTCAATCTCACCAGATTTTTTTTTTCAGATATGCCA
>OZ010580.1:9137889-9202889 GCA_963932145.1 Acanthosepion lycidas
ATATGGCGTAAAAAAACAAAAAAAAAAACCCAAAAAAAACAACCGGAAATAATTCTTTCATGACATTAAAAAATAAAACAGAATAACTTATATCATAATATTATTACTCCAAAGAAAATTAGATTTCGGCATTAAAGGACACATATGAGTTGATATGCCTTTAGACAAATCAGCAACAAACTTTTTAAAGTCATTATTAAATATAATTATTAGTCGTTTTTAACCAATCTAATTCACATTCATTCATACTGATTTACTTCTGTAGCATTATGACGATTGAACTGTGTTATATGGGAATAAATAGTCACTTCCGACACTGAGGTTTGACACACAGATCACCAGAGATCAAACGAAGGGGGTTCCATTTTAAATAAGTAGATCACGTAATGGTAAATGTATAAATGTGAAAAGAAAGTTACCTCAGCTTCTACTGAAGACGGTGAAGGAAAGCGAGAAGAAAAAAAAATTAAACATCAAGAAGGCAGAATGCATGGTGCTTAGCAAAAGAATGAGCAAAAATACAAATTATAAATCGGAAATAATAAAACCAGACAAGTATTTTTTTTAAATATCTGGGAAATCTTCTAACAGAGTATGGAAATTCTGACACTGAAATCTGAAGACGCTTTTCGAATGCCAAATATATATTCTAAAAATATAAGCAGAGTATCAAGACACATAAAAACTGAAGAAAAAGACAACTGAACTGTTACATGATGTAACTCCTTCTATAAGGCAGTGAATGCTAGACAGTCTAATCAAAGATGAAGAAGAGACTTGAAATGTGCTTCTACAGAAGGATGCTGGGGATACTATGGACTGATCGTGTGATCTCGACGAGTTTTTAGAGAAAACGGAAACTAAAAGGAAACATAATTAAAATGAGGAAGAGACAGTTAATATTTGTGGGCTAATGATGAGGAAGGAGGGCTTGGGAAATCTGATACACACATGATTGAGGGCAAGATGGATAGAAGAAAACAAAGCTTAACATCCTTAATGGCCTTGAGTAAATACGTGACGAGCAGGTTATAGGATAAATAAAAAGACAATATTTATTTAGAGCTACAAACAACAGGGAATTATGGAGAACCATGAACGTCTATGTTTTGAGGGAATATGTTACATAAAAATATATTTTTTTGCTTTGACTTAATAAAAGGGTTCATCTATTTATCAATAAATAATTGAAACCCTACATATCTTAAGTGTGAATACCTTTTCATTTTTCTATTTTCTATGATCTTAATCTTGCATAAATCCCCATATCAAACTGAACAGGTCATCAAGGACGCGTAGAGGCAGTGAGTTCAGACTTCTCCTCCTCGAAACAGGAAAACCGTTTCTCTGCAATTCTGTCAGTAATGAAGACATCTCCTCAAAGAGAACAAATTTCTCTAGCAACTGTTGTAGCTTTGTCAGCTTGATTAAAAACAAAGTGAAAATGTCGAACATCCTCATTCTTGTCTACTTGGAATTCCATTTCAAAGGGGTTTCTAATCTGAAATAAAGTTCCAGTAACGTTAGAAAACATTTTCAGCGGATGACCAGAGTTACTAAGAAGACAAAAAATGCTAGGAAAGATTATTCTTCGAACTCATTTGTAGAACACCAGAAAAAAACGAACGAACATATATATAACAGCCTAATAATTATAAGGTTTCTTTTCGTTTATATTTTCTTAAAAATGGTATTCTTAGACGCCTCTTGTAAAAATGCATCTGTTTTTTGTCCCCTCTTTATATGGGAGAGAATTGCTCAGTAGATACTGCCTTATACGTCAATTTTACTGCTTTACATAGCAGTTAACAGTATAATGTTTAAATAATTTGAAATGACTATATATTTAACCAGTCATTCTTCACTTGTACAATATTCTGCGAGCGGGAACTCAAAGCAAGGATCTCCGGAGTTGATTAATCTGGATCATACGTAGTTTACGTTTAAGAAGATATAGTTTGCTTTGGAAGGGACTTGCGATTGGATTCTGTTTCTTCTCCTGCTTGGAAATATTCTTTGGAATAAATAGCGTAACGTATTTTCCATTGAACGTCAAAACGCAAGTGAGAGAGTGTCTTATCTTGTAGAAACCCGCAAGGTGTTTATGATCATTGTGTTTCGGTGCGAAAACTGTATAGTCCCCCCTCAAAAAACAAAAAACAAAAAAAACAGACCAAGCACTGACCCGGGAATATGGAAACGTGTCTGTACTTCTCAGTCACGTGGCACGGATATTTAGCCAGACGTTCAGAAAAATCCGTGGCACGATTCAGGAAAAAAAAAACTTTTTGTTGTTGTTGTTGGGATCCAAATAGCTTTCAGAGGAAACACGACTTTATGCAATGATTCAAAAAACATGTTTTGTCCTTTGTCTGTATAGTCCTGATATCAAGGTGACGATCGTCGATCGAATACATGAAAAAGGTTATTTCGTGCTAATGTATGCTTACATTGCGTCAAAGAAACTTCTAAAATTAAAAAAAAAAATTAGAAAGAAACAGATGCCAAACTGTTCAGATTGAGAATAGACATAATTATTATTCAGTAATTCAAAAATGATTAAATATTTTTTAAGCATTTCACCCCAAGCAAGGCGGAAGTGTCACTAATACGCAAAGGGGTTACAGAGGATTGGTAGCAAGCGTAAAGAGGTATTATAGAAAAAACGATGATGAGAAGCACCGAGAATTAGATCAAGGCATCTGAAGATGTTTATTGACATTGCACTGGAATGATTGAAGATTAGAGCTATCAGGGAAGCAAGTAAGAGGAAGGGAGTTACACAGACGAGAAGAGCTATTGGAATAGAAGACACAGCTACATTTAACCGTTTCGACAGTGAAAGAGTGGGACTGAGATGTCTACCTAGTCGCAAGTTTAAATTCATGAGTTTGAGATACAGCGAAAGTAGCTCGTCGGAGCAGTTACCGTGAAAGTATTTGTAGAAAAGGCAAAAGGAAGAGACGGCACGTCTGTCAGAGAGAGAGAGAGAGAGAGAGAGAGACTGTAAATCAGATGCCAAATCAGGACCAATCACATTGCATATACATCTCTGGATTTTGTCGAGGATCTTAAGACGAATAGCAGGGACTGCAGGCCATATATGGCAGCAGTATTCCATGCAAGGGCGAAAAGTTGATTTATAGATATGAAAGATGGACTCAGGCGAGAAAAACTATCTGGCGCGATATAGAGAACAAATTTTCTTTGAGGTAGAGGAAGTTATTGATTCAATGTATTTGTTCGATCATATTAAATATTAATATCGATATGTACCGAGAGAACAATAATTGGACAGATTCATACAAAAGAATTAATAGTAACAGATTATTGATCAAATAGTTACATGGCATCTAATTTACAGTCGCTCTCTCACAGACGTAATATGACTTCCCTCTGCCTTTTCTACAAATACTTTCATGATTACTGCTCCGACGAGCTACTTTCGCTGGTTCCCAAACTGCATGAATGTATTATCGTCTCAGAAAGCAGGATTGGCATATGAACTTCAAGATTCAGCCGAGAACCTGTCGTTAGCTTTCATACAAATACGCATGGAAATATATGAATCTATCTAGTGTATCCGGATCTGGCTATAATAGATTAGGTTCCATAGATTTGGTTCTTTTTATATGAGCCCTGTCCTTCTGGATGTTTGCTATCATGGCCGTCGAAAATTGACTTTTATGTTGTAACTCTTAATATTATTTTTCATTTGGTTATCTCCCCTAAAACTTGCTCAGCCAATCCATTTACTCAAGCATTCTGATTATTGTTTTCTTCTGTTACACTTCAGTTCTCTTTTCTTTGTTTCTCAATACTTTACTTCACTCTTGGAAAGAAAACTTTCGCTATTCTAATTAGACGTCAGATTTCAGTTTCACATTTTCTGTTAAAAATTTCGTAGATATTTCAACTGTTGTTTGATTTTGGGATCTCCAAATGTAACCCGCGTGTTAGGCTGTTACTTTTTGCTAAAACCATGTATTCTGTTTTCTTGTAATTCATTTTTAGTTCTTTCCACCTCGCTTTGATTCACTAACTTCTGGGCAAGTTCTTGCAATCTCCTCTCTGTGTCTGCTATCAACACAGTATCATCTGCATATGTTCTGTTCATAGGATTCTGGCTGTGATTGATAATTCTTGTTAATTCTCTAAAAATCGCCACACTGTATAGGTTGTAATAAATCTGGTGATATGGCACATCCTTCTCCTTCTATATTTGTTTTATGATGTCAACGAACACTCGATACGACTTTTGTAATGTCAACGAATACTCGTTGCCACTTTGGTAATGCTCGTTGTATTAGACACTTTGTAAACGCAGATACAACTATAGTAACGCCGTTGAACAATACTGGTGTCAAAGGCATTCGAATAACACTCGCACTAATAGTACTTGCTCGATAATACTCGTTCGAATAGTAACCACCAGATAGTGACCCGAATAGTAAGCCGTATAGTGATCAACTTAGACGCCACGGTAATGCCGATATATACATTTCCTTTACCATCACGTGATCTACTTTATTTCTATATAACACTGTATAATTCTAACAGGTGGTATTGGAGTAGAAAAAAAAACTTTGATATCGAAAACTGTTTTGTGTTCTAGGTTTATCTACATCAATCATTTTGAATTAATATAATATTATTTTTTTTATCTTTATGATTACGTAACCAGTCATTACTCATTGTATCTGAAAACACAGAAGGAACGTTAAACGGTGTTGTTTAATACTGATCTTTTAAGGAGGTGTTGTTTTCTTTTGTGGGGCGCATTACAACTGGATTCGGTTTCTTCTTTTGCTTGGAAATATTAAATCTATGGCATAAATATTGTTCCGAGTCCTTTATTGAACGCTAAATCACAGGTAAGTAATTGTCTTATTCTATATACGAACGTAAGACTTACAGCATTGGAAAGGTAAGTATTCATCTCTTCTACCCTGATCTAGAGTCTAATAGGCCGATTAGGTTCTCTAGTCATGGTTAGCAACTAGAGTTGAAGAAGTTAAACTTTGAATCTAAAACTGATTGGTTTGGGTGCAAGCTATATGTATATAAAGAGTATTTTAGAGTTTTTTTTTATTGATGTTTTTTTTATAGAGGGTTTAAATCAATTGCCCTAACAACATATACAATATTATTAACTCACACATCTACTTGTTACTATTCAGTTTTTTAAGTTGTTCTATAAATTTGTTCTTTATTTATTTCATCATATATTTAATTATTTAATTTATTTTTTATATTATAATTTTTTTTATTTTATTTAACTTTATTTTATTGGTTTCTGATATCATTTTTATTAATAATAATTTGAAATGATGATGGTAATTGGATGATGAGGTTTTGCTGTCTGAAAATACATGACTATTAGACCTAGTACTGTATCTATTTTAATTCTGTAGCCGTTGACATCGTGTAGAGGCACTTATTGATGCTAATGATGGTTTTATTAAATAAAATTAGATAATAGCTAATTTCTTATGCTTACTTGTTTGTAATCAATTATAATTATATTCATTTTTCAGCAAGTTATTTTTACTAATCCATAAAAATCTGTCCTCAAATACCAGCCGCACCCTTTATTAACGTGTTCAGCTCTTGAAGTAAAAAAAATATTTCCAGGTCAACCTATCGGATCATATCTAATACTTCCTTCTTCCCTTTATTTTCTTCCCCTCCCTCCCCCTCTCTCTCTCTTTCTTATTTTTTTTTAATAAAATTCCAGCCATGCCCAACACACGATGGAACGGAATTTACACTTTTTTTAAGGACAGACAAATAATACATCTAACACAGTCTAAACAGCAAAAGAAAATAACAACACCAAAACAAAACACAGTGAAAATGGTAATAAATTGGATGAAAGCGCTTGGGACAATGAACGATATAGACAGTTTTTGACACCAAACGGAAACATGTGAGAATGCTGCAAAATTAAATATAATACAAACTAAAATTGCTGACCACACACACACACACACACACACACACACACACACACACACACACACATATATATATATATATAATGGACTCTCCCGTCGGTTTCGACGTATTAGGATCTGACAGCTTAAGTGGCATCGGCTAGTGATTTAGAGGCCACATATGGAGCAAGAGTGAGGATTGTGAGATGAGATCACTGTTAGATTGGGTGACCTTTTAGATCTTGCTCTAGCTTCTTGAAGATGATTCAGACAAGCAGATTGAAAACTGCTGAGTCCACTAAAACACGTTGATCTTCATTCTACCCGCTCCAAGGCTAATCGCCCAAGTATATATATATATATATATATATATATATATATATATATATATATATATGTATATATATATATATATATATATATGTGTGCTCGCGTCTGTGTGTGTATGTGTGTGTGTGTGCGCGCGCGCGTGTGTGTGTGTGTACACTGCATTTGTTATCATTTCTGGTATGTTTTTAAAGAGATGGATTCAGAGAGCAATTCAAAATAATTGTTACTCGTAGAGGAATGGTTAAATGAAACTTGAAGTGGGCTCAGTTTTAAAACCCTTCCCACTTATGGTGGATATTTGTAATATTTATTCCCTATGTGACACAGTGTATATGTTGTAGTTAGGGATTATGGATCGGCCGAGAAAGAAAGAAAGAAAGAAAGAAAGAAAGAAAGAAAGAAAGAAAGAAAGAAAAGAAGGATAAACGAATGGAAGGAATCCAGAAAGGAGAAGAAAGGTGAGACGAAATGCAAGGAAGGAAGGAAGAAATGAATGATGAAAGGAGAAAAAAAAAAGGAGGAACAGAAGAAAAGAAAGAAATTGGGAGAAAGTAAAGACGGAATGTAGAAAAACCAACGAAGAAAAAATGGATGGAAGAAAAGAAAAAACGAAAAAGTAAAAGGAGAGATAAGCAAAAAAAGAAAAAAATCCAAGACGAAAGGAAAAAGATATAAAGAACAAATAAATGATGACAAGAAGGAAAGGATAAAGAAATAAACGATAAAAAGAAGGGAAAAGAATGAAGAAATAAAGAAAAACATGGAACTAGGAAAGAATAAATTAAAGAAAAGAAAGAAAAAAGAAAAACAGAAAGAAGAATAAAAATGAGCGAATTATGGAAGGAAAAAGAAAGAAAGTTGCGAAATAAAGAAGATGTATTAGAAATGAATGATGGGAAGGAAGGAAAGAATGTACAAAAACAAACGAAATGGACGAAGAAAAAGAAAGATAAAGAGAAAAGAAGAAAAAAACAGCCAATTATAGAAAAAAAAGAAGGGATGTTGAGAAGGAAATACTAATGTAAGGCATAAAATAATAAGGAATATAAAAAGAAAGAAAAAATCGAAGAAAATGAAGGAAAAATAAAAGGACTAAGGAATGAATGTCAGAAAGAATGTAGAATAATCAAAAGAAGGAAAAACTAAAGAAATGAATGAAAAACAAAGAAACCAGAACGAACGAAGAAAGGTCAAATGAAGGGATGGAAGGTAGAAAAGAAGACAGAAATGAGAGAAAATGAAGGAAAAGGAAATAAGTACAGGAAAAAAGGAAGGGAAAAGGTCGAAAGAGAAAGACGAAGATATAGATAAGTAAAAATATCTATATATAAAACAGAGGATATCTGTTTGTCTGTCTCTGTGATACCTTTTCATTCGAGATCCATCCAACCTATTTTGACCAAAATTGGCATATACATTGTACAATGTAAGAGATAGGTTGTTAGCGTAATAACTCGATAAATTTTAAAAAGTCAATAATCGATACCGTCGATCAAAAATCAATAAATTCAACTTTTTTCTTCCGATTTCCTTCAAACTCGGTATGCAGGTTACTTATATCATGACGAGCTCAACGATGCCTCGTTTTCATTTCGAGGCCACTTTGTTTAGCGGAAAACCACGAAAAACGAAAAATCGATTTCGATACAAATTTTAAATTAAAACTCATTTTTTAAGCAATCTAATACAAACTTCATTCAATTGTAGCCAACAATAAGTTGATTTTTTAACAGTCACTTAACATGATAACTGAGACCACCCATATAGTGAAAATCCGCATAAATAGCGAAAAATGGCGATTTTTACTGGTTTCTTGCTTATTTTTCGTCGATTTTTCAACCAATTATCATCAAATTTAACAACTGCTTATAAATCTATCCTCTTTTACATCCCGTGTAGTACACTGACAAAATGAATTTCAAAAACTCCAAAATAATTGTGGTCTGAAGTGGGTCTTCATGTTGCCTGTTTTGCCCTTTCATGTCCTCGGCTAAATTCGAGTAAATCAATACAGACTACTTCTATTATATTAGTAAGTGCATTAATTCAAAATGTATTAAACGAAAGTACTTTAAAGCAATTGTAGAAGATAAACTCTGTTTCATCTAAACATGATGTTGTTTTTGTTTCATTCTAATTGAACGCTTTTTCTGATACAACAACTAGGTATGGCTGCTAGTAACATAAATGAAAAAAAATGAAAGAAAATAGAAAGAGATAGAGGAGGGGAACATTTTATAATATACAAATAAAAGATAAAGGAAAAAAAAAGGCAAAAAGAAATAGGACCGAAAAACTTGAGAAAAACAGTCTTCAAAAAATCCCCAAATATAATGAAAAAATGGTATACGTTAGTAAGAAAAAGTGAACTGCCAGAAAAATGTTAAAACGAGAAAAATAAGGGAAGGAAAAAACGAGCAGAATTATAAGATAAGATCGGAATTGTTAAGTAATGTCTTCTGAACGCCCGAAAAATTTGACCACAGAGGAAGATAAAACTGGAGGCAATGGAAACGTGTGTCTACAGAAAGATGCTGAGAATTCCATGAACGGAGCGAACACATATACTCACAATCCGAAAAATACAGATGGAATTTCTTCGACATGTAAAGAGGAAGGACGGCTTGGAAGACTTAACACGCATACGGCATACCGTTTGCAAGAGGAAAAGGGAAAGGAAGCGCGCCCTTTACCTGACAAGCTTGTGCGAGGGCGTAGTCGGAACGGCGGAGGGAGCCTTGCAAATTAGAGAAACTATACTCAGGCTAACGAGAGATAAGAAGTTGAGAAGAGATCTCATCGGTCACGTCGAGAATGGGCACGGCACACAAAACTAGAAAACAGAAAATAAAAATTATGAGAGAGAAATGCTTTTTAAAGAATAATAATAAAGAAACTGAGAGTGCAATAATAATAATAATAATAATAATAATAATAATAATAATAATAACCGTTTCATGGCCAATACTCTGCTCGTACCAAACAAGCTGACATAGACAAAACCTGTGCCCATCAGTGGCTACGTAGTGCAGGGTTGAAAGCTGAAACTGATGGTTTTATCTTTGCTGCACAGGACCAATGCTTGTTAACTAGAAATTATCAAGCACATATACTAAAATATTGTGTTACACTTAAATGCAGATTCTTCGATAAATATCCAGAAACAATTGATCATCTTGTATCAGGTTGAACGATATTGACTCCCACTGAGTATAAAACCTGCCATGACAGAGTGGACCAATATCTGCACTGGAAAATATGCAACTTCTACGGGAAGGAAACTGAAAGAAACTGGTATGAACACCACCCAGACCCGGTAATGGAGATAAGACCTGTTACAATTCTATGGGACTACACAATACACACTGACAGAACAATCAAGGCCAACCGCCCAGATATTGTTATTAAAGACCACAAACAAAAAAAGTACCTCCTTATTTATATGGCAGTCCCTGCAGGCTGCAGTGTATCTTTGAAGTTATTCAAAAAGCTGTCAAAATACAAGGACCTTGAAATCGAAATCTCGAAAATGTGGCACATGGGAACATCAATAATCCCTGTTGTAGTTGGAGCCCTAGGATTGATTGGAAAAGATTCCAGTAGATTAATTGAAGCGATTCCTGGAAGCCCATGCCTCAAAGAGATAAAAAAAAATTATTCTCACAAGTACAGCCCACAATTTACGAAGGGCTTTATCTATGTAAATGTTTTTTTTTTTTTGCCAGTGGAAAGTGTCACGGTACCATTTCTAACCTTAGGTCGTTGGGCGGGACCCGGAAAGAAATGTGTAAACCCCAGAAATCGAAGGAAATAAAGTAATAATAATAATAATAAAGAGAAATTAAGAAAGAACCAAAAATATTAGAAAATAAATGAAAGACAACAAGTGGAAAAGAAATAAGAAACAAAAAACAAAGTGAAACAGACGACGTTGAAAATGGAATGAAATAAAAAAAAGCACATTTAAGACAGAAAGAAAAAAGAATAAAAAGAAAGACATTTTCAATTTTACTTGGATGACTAATTCAGGAAATTAATAAAGCAAGTTTTAGGGAATAAAGGAAAAGGAAAGACAGAATGAAAGAAAGATAGGACGGAAGGAAGAAAGGAGAAAGAAAGAAAGATATTCAAATGATGCATGAGACGATAACATATGAAGGTTGGGACGAATTACCAAAAACTTTTGGACAGAATGATTATTATAATAGAAAGAAAGAAAGAAAGTAAAAAGAAAAAAGAAAGAAAGAAAGAAAGAAAGAATGAATAATGATAAAAATGACAGCAAGTGGGGAAAAGCGATAGAAAGAAAGAAGACATTTCTGTAGAAAAAGAATCAGCCATAGAAAGGGAAAAGTAAAATATTTAAAGGAGAAAAAAATTAGTAAAGAGAAAAAGACAAAGAAAAAAACATAATAAAACAGTGGAAGAGAAATAGAAAAAAAATATCAAAAAAGAATGACACTAAGCAAGAAAGAAAGAAAGAAAGAAAGAAAGAAAGAAAGAAAGAAAGAAAATAAAAATGATTAAGAACTTTGGGAAATAATCGTAGACGAAACTGAAAGGCAAAAGAGCAAAAAAAGAAAAAAAAGAAAGAAGAGAAAAATGGATAAAAAAATAAAAGAAAATAAAAGCAGTTTTAAAACACTGAATAAATGAAAATATGAAAATATTAACATCTAAATAAAAGAAGCGACGCGAACGTTTCTTTTCTTTTCTATAATTATTCCCAAACGGATAATCCTTACTTAACTTCATCCAATGTTGCAAAGTCGAATTTCATCCTTAGCTTTCTTCCATAGATCATTAATGTTTATCAATTCTTATTTTTCTAAAATATCCCAATTGCTTTTATGGCAATGAAAAACGCTGTGCCATAACTGTCGATCACGAACGTTTTACCGCTTTAGAATTAATAAAAATAAAATAGGAAATAATTGAAAGAAAAAGTATAAAAATGCGTGTCGCGATAGACAATTCTCATTCAGTATGGAACGTGAATGGCGACATAAAAATACCAGCTTTGAAAGAGGAGTGGATAAGTGACTGTTTATCACTATATGAATTTTGACATGCGCCTGCTTCTTGGATTTTTTTTTTTTTTTATCAATATGAACGAGTTTTGAAAATTTGTATTAAAAACGTTTGGCGCCTGCGGGATTTTTAGCGATGGACATATTTCAGAAAATGCTTGGCATGAAATAGGAGAATTAAACTATCTTCTGTTTGCTTTTTCGGAATAAATCCTGTGAAAAAAGGTAGTTATTTCCTTGAAGTTAATGATAGATAGAAGAGAATTTTGATAAGTAACAAGGAAAGAAACCTAAAAGAAACTACAGAAAGTGACTATAAAAATAGATAGCGTTTGAAAGATAGAAATAGAAAGAAAGAATTGAGAGCTATGAAAGCAAAAAATTATTATTATTATTATTATTATTATTATTATTATTATTATTATTATTATTTGTGTGTTATGTTTCCTGCTTTGTATCCTGCCGGGTGCAATCTATAGTCCTTCGGCCCTATAGGAGAATTGTCATTTAATTGCTAGCACTTTTCTTAGTACATGGGATGTTCCTAGTAGGACAATCTACTGGGCAATAAGTATGCTGATGTTACCTGGAACACTGTTAGTAAAATTGTCCATTTCTTTTCTTACGAGTCCTAGAGCTCTGATTACTATTGGTACGACAGTCTTAGTCTTCATTCCCCACATCCTGTTAATCTCTATCTTCAGGTCCTTGTATTTAGACAATTTCTCAATAATTTTTATGGTGATGTTTCTATCGGATAATACTACTATGTCAATAAATTATTATTATTATTATTATTATTATTATTGAACCTCTCCGATTCGTGAAAGTTTCAGGGCCGGCTGTTCATATCTTAGCTTCACGTCGTCGTTGTCAAGTATAAGGGTGCTTATCGACATTTCCTTCTGTGTGTAATGAGTCCTATATTGGATATGAAGAGAAGTGCAGAGCCCCGCATGGTAGTGTAGGAGGTTTTCAGGGGAATGGAGAGCTTTGACTTTTCTTTGAGCTCTTTTCAACTCTTCCATTTGTCTTCTGTGGTTTTGGAAGGATGTTTTTTTTTGTTTTTTTTTTGGTGGGACTGCTCTTCTTCCAGTTCTTTGAGCATGAAAGCCTTGGCTGCGAATTGTTTGACATGGGCTATGGGTCGCCATTCCCTCACACACATTTTTCAGCTGACACAATCCGCTGCGACAAACCAAGTCTTGACAGGCCGGTTCATAATGACAGTATCGGGCTGTCGACTTGTTTTAATCTCGGCTCTCCTATCTGCAACTTAAAACAACTTTTCTTGGCATAAGTGTTTTTCTAAGCAACGTTTCTACCTACGCACGCCCAATGATACCGGGTACCCTCAAAGCGTCTTGCAAGGCATAGTGATTGGTAGACTATTATCATTAATACTTTAATATATTATTGATATTACTACTACTACTACTACTACTACTATTACTACTACTACTACTACTACAGGTAATGTAAACATATCGTAATAAAATAACGGCCGCAGTTTGATTTGAAACCTCAATCTTTATGTATCATTTCCCGTTTGGTATTTCTTGATTTATGTTCAGCTATAATTCTAACTTGCTTTTTATATACAGTGATATTTTCTTCTAAGGAAAGTAGCTCTTTTTAATGAGCTGTAATATACAGATAATTTACTTTAATCATTAGATACCTTAGTACACAATTTTTTTCTCTTGAAAACCCTCTTTTAAAACTGACTTTGTCTAATAGGCACAGGCATTTTTAATGGCATTAAAACTTTATTGAAATAGCAGCCACAAATTTGTCATTTAGAAAAGTGTGCTCAATTGTTATGTTATATTGAAGTGAATGCAGAACAATCTCCCCACTAAGGAAGTAGAGGTTTTAAGCAAGAGAAATAGGGTGTCTAATAAAGGGTGCTGAGAATTCTATTGACGAAACATGTGAATAACGAGGAAATTTTAAGGAAAATAGAAACAAAAAGATGCTTATATTTAGAATCAGAAACAGACAGTTGACATTTCTAGGATGTGTAATGAGGAAAGGAGGCTTAGAGAATTTGACACTCACAGGATATACTCAATACAAGAGAGCAAAGGGAAACAACGAGTAACCTAGCTATGGAATTTGTGTAAAATGCATATAAGGACAAGAATGGAGAAGCAGGGATAGTAAAACAATAAACATTCCTAAGAGCTAAAAAATAGGAAGTTGAGGAGAGCCATATTCATCCACTACAAGTATTTCGGCAGATCGTATTAGGTTGGTGCAAAAATAAAGTCGTTTTTCTTTTGAAGTTGTGAGTCAAAAAACGACATTATTTTAGCACCAACCTAATATAATAATAATAATAATAATAATAATAATAATAATAATAATAATAATGAAGCCAATAATAAAAAAGGAATTCAACAAGTTCAAAATGGAGTTTCAAGTGAGTGAAAAAGTGCAAGTGAAACATAATACACCTACTTGCAAATTCTATGGGAAAGAAACTGAAAGAAACTGATGAACATCACCCAGACCCGGTTACGGAGATAGGACCTGTTACAATTCTATGGGACTGCACAATACACACTGACAGAACAATCAAAGCCAACCGCCTAGACATTGTTATTAGAAACTACGAAAAAAAAAAGTGCTTTCTTATTGATATGGCAGTCCCTGCAGGCTGCAGTGTATCTTTGAAGATGTTCAAAAAGCTGTCAAAATACAAGGACCTTGAAATAGAAATCTCAAAAATGTGGCACATGGGAACATCAACAATCCCTGTTGTAGTTGGAGCCCTCGGATTGGTTGGAAAAGATTCCAGTAGACTAATTAAAGCGATTCCTGGAAGCCCATGCCTCAAAGAGATAAAAAAAAAAAATATTCTCACAAGTACAGCCCACAATTTACGAAGGGCTTTATCTATGTAAATGTTTTTTTTTTTTTTCTTGTCAGTGGAAAGTGTCATGATTCCATTTCAAAACCTTAGGTCTCTGGGTGGGTCTCGGAAAGAAATGTGTACAGGCCAGAAATAATAATGATAATAATAATAATAATAATAATAATAATAATAATAATAATAATAATAATAATGATAATAATAATAAGTCACTACGAAGTAGATACAGCATGAAATTACAGTGATATCTCTAGTGTCAATCGTGTGTTAATTTAGGTGATTTATGTTGGGAGTGGCGTTATTAGGCAGCAGTATGTAACCTTTGCTTCGACCTCCTGGTCTTTTTCAACAAACAGTTTCCCCAATTTATCTTGCTTTCCACAGTAAACCTGACCATGCGGTATGAAGACCCCGAGCAGTACATATTTTGCTACCAAGAACACAGTTTTAAGCCACTGTTTCACTGTCTACTGGAGATGGAATTTTTGGTCAATGAAGATTGATGCTTATAGGTCATCGAATCAACCTTCTTTTTCTTCCTCCGGAGAAATGTGAGGTGCCTAGGTCTCATCCCCACTGATCATCTACTCCAGAAAGTCTCCATTTGTTAACCAATACACTGACTAAATTTATAAGAAATTGCACCGGTATATGGTTCTCCAGTTAAGTGCCTTGAGATTGAAGTTTGGACGTTTGCCCGTGGCATGTAGAATTCTCATTACCCACCCCTTATATCCTCTTGTGATATTTTTATGGTGTCAGCCGTCTCTCTGAGGTTATTTGCGCATACACACAATACAATTTGTTTTAATTTCTATTGTGTCCTATATAATAAAACTGGTAAGATAAATAACAAATAAGAAACGTTTATCAAACTTTAATTTAACTTTTATTAAAGCTTCAACAGATAATGAAATTTGGAGAAAAAATGGCAATAAATTATTCGTATTTTTACTATTGTGCTATTTGTTTAACCAGGTTTCACATGCATTCAAATTGTTTCATCAATATTTGTATAATCTGTGGCGTTTCCAAATAAAATACAGCCGTTATGTACATCCGAAATTTCTAGAAATAACCAAGTATACCTGAAAAACCGTAAATATTTCTTTATTGTATATTAATTATAGTTTTTCTATGTGGAAAACAGATGTTAATATACGGTGTTGTGTATGTCAGCCCCTAAGATAATATTAAAAAAAAAAACCGTCTCTTTTTTCCAGACGTAACAATTTCATTCAAAATTACTTTTTATCATGCAGAGTCCATTGTGTCATCACTGCGTACTATTTTGCCTGTTCCAACTGCAGTAAAGCAGGCACAAATCATAATGCTGTCTCCCCCATGTTTAATGGTGGTATAAAATTCGTCTCTTCAAAAGTTGTATTAGGAACTCACCAGACATAGCACCTACAGTTCCTCCCCAAAATCTCTAGTTTGGTCTCATCCGACTATAAAAAACTTTTTGCCAGAAGGTTTCTAGTTTATTAATATGAGCTTTGGCATAGGCGAGGCGAGCATGCATGTGCAATTTCGTATGCAGTGGCTTTTTCTAGGCGTTCTGCCATGAAGATCTCCATTGTTCAGATTTCGTTGCACTGTACATGTATTCACAGTGATTCCGATATTGGTTAATGGGCATTAGAGGGTGCAAAAATCACAGCAGAATTTACCTTCGCTTGCCGAACTAGATGTCTACTTGACGCTGCTGTTATTTTGCGCGGGCGGCCATTTTTTTTATTTGTGATGTCGTCATACCAAAGTCCTTCCATTTATAAATAATTTGTTGCATGGTGGAGAAGTCAACTACAAATCGTTTTGATAGATTTCTGTAGCCTTCTCTATCATTATAGGTTTCAACTCTGCACTTTTTTCTTTGAATATATATATATTTTTTTAATTTATACCTAAATGTACACTTATGCATACACAATTAGTTACAATGTTTAGTATACACAGTTTACCAAAAAATGGACACGTGCCATTTTGATTTTACACGTGCACAAAAAATTATTTGCCGAGGCAACCATGTAAAACAAAAATACAGAGTGTAAATATAAGGGTTCAATTTTGTACATCTTAATTTTTAATTATTGTTTTTATTCCGGCTTCATAAAAAATACATTGAAAGTGGTTGTAATTGTTTTAATAATGGCTTTTCTTAATGAATATAAGATTTGTTGATAATCTGGAAAAAAGAATTATTTTAAATATTATATTAGGGTTTCACTTACTTTTGCAGGGCACATTATATTTTTAAGTGTTTGTCTTTGTGGACAGTGAGCGTAGTAGACATGTGTTTGTTGGGTTGTCGCATTTTGATTTGCAACTGCTTTTACATAAACCGTTTGTTTAGATTTTTTAAGAATGAATAAAAACTTAAAATTCTGGAACCCGTTGTAATACATGGGAAGAAGCCAACATTAAATAGGGTATCTATCTCCATATGAGGTTTTTTTACAATATTATTCAACCTGTACAAGGTCCAAGAGTCACTCGATGCAGAGGGATACAGAGAAAGAGGCATTACACTCAGCAAGTCACAAGGGTCCATGGAAACGTCTATAAAAGTAACCGGAAACCGAATCCTAAACAAGTAACATTCATTCATTCGTTTCCTCAATCGTGTCATAGGCTTTCATGTCATAGGCTTTCATGTGCGGGGTTTGACTCTATGTTTGCGCACGCGGGTGTGTGTGTGTGTGTGTGTGCGTGAAATGTGAGATCTACAAAAGGGATAACTCTGTATGTCATGCTTTGTCTATAGACTTTTATCAGAGGTTAATCACTGCCAAGTTAATCGATATGCCATCAACCTCGAGAAGTCTACTGCAGAAATGCCGCTGACCAAGACCTGCCGACAACAGGAAAATAATTATTTTATCCTCGAAACAGGCCCCACATAAATCAGTTACTGAGAACGGATTAATAATTCCGTAGTCTGTCATCACATTTTTATCTGAAGTAAGATCTGGAACTTTTACTGTATAATGTCCGATCGATATAATAACTTCACTAGACCCAAGCTGAGTTAGTTACCTCGATTTATCTTGAGGCTAGACAACAGCAGGTCACTATTTAACGTATCAGGGCCACCTGTTCCGTGTATCCCTGCTAAATTGAATGCAACTTTTCTATAACTTTCAAACCATCATCCAATTACATTTTTTAAAATGGTAATTCTATTATTAGTCATTTCCCTATAAGTACACATTTGGCATTCATTACCCGAGGATCTAGTACTAGTTTTGGCCGAAATCTATAAAATATTTCTATAAAACATTTTTTTTCAAGAAAAATAGATGTCTCAAGCTCAATAGGTGTTATAGATCTTTCCAGTACTGATGGGAATTTTCTTTCCTAACCTTTTATTTGAAGTAGTGCGAAACGTCAACATCTTGATGTGAGAGAACTGTGGGAAAATGATACCAAGAATTCCAGAGATGGATCGTGTATGGAGAGAAGAAGTCTATACTTCTGAGATGAGGTGTTATGTACACTATTTACATTATTCGGACTCTTGTCCTCACCTTTCTTGCCATTAACCAGGTATTGAACTCACACCCTGTGGGTCCTGTTACTGGATCTAACAAACGCCTTTATCCACTGTGACATGCGTCTTTGCGGAAATCTGTGCATGAATTTCTAGTTATTATAAAACTAATGTCGTCAGAAATCATTTTTTTACCAGTGCTTTTATTGCAATTTTTTGCTGTTATCATTTCATTTTTTATTAGGTTGGTGCAAAAATAATGACGTAATAATGTCGTTTTTTGACGTTAAAAATACGTCGAAAAACGACATTATTACGTCATATTTTTTGCACCAACCTAATACCATGGCTATTCGTTGTTATTATCACTTTTCTCTGGCAATCCTTATTACTGGTTCCCATATTGTTTTCATTTCTATGCTTGGTCAGCTCAGGAGATTTTTGTAGCCTAGCATATCTGCTGATTGTTTAAGTTTATAGCAATTCCAATGGCGTCCATTGTCTATGATTTCAACCTGATCCCACGGAGGGCGGTGATCTCCCTTTTCTATCCATATGTGGTCAGCCACGCCTGATTTTTTCACTTCCTTTCTTGTTACAGCTTTCCGGTGTTCTTGAACCCTTACCTTAAGGGGGCGGCCTGTCTCCCCTTTATATTTCTTTCCACAGTTGCACATGATGACTTACATACAGTCTTTAGCCATATTTTCCTCTATGGGGTGGAGGTCTTACTCGGGAGAGATACCTGCGAAGTGTCGTCAAGCTTTGTGCAATTTTGCTATCAATTCTAAACATTGCTTTGCACAAAAACCTTTCTTGTTCTGATTTTACGCGTAAGTGTCCTTTTCCGTTGCAATTACCTTAAATCTTTGCCATTGCTTTATATGTTCAGTCTATGGTATTGTCAGCACCCCCTCTGTAGAACCACATTTCTGGTGCCTCATGTTTCTTCTTCCTCTGTGATTAGATGGCCCAGTGTAAATAGGCAGACAAAATATAAATTGAAATCACAGAAAATCTTTTGATCTGCTGATAATTTCTCTACAAGACTTCTTTCCAGTATTCCTGATGTGAATTATATGTTTCATCTAAAATTTATATTTTTGTCACAATTTTAATTATTCGAAGATAACAAAGATGTATGTGTAAAGCTGTTCGTTTTATCTATCTAGTATATCACTTTCGGGAAGGTGATACCTCTATTTACACTGACGGCAATCTGTTCTTCCGGGTCGGACGAAAGTTCATGACCATACTTGTGTCATTCGGTCGTCCTGATTGCAGACACAGAAAGCAAGCTAGAGAAACCACTAAAAAAGGTACTAAAGGAAAGCAAGGACAAAAGATGGACAGAATATATGTTTGTCAGCAAAAGAAATAATTCCAAATGTAAATTTCGAAATGTAGATACAAAAATGAAGCAAGTGACAAATGTCAGTATCTATATAACGAACAGAGTACGTAAAATGCTGTACCGAAATCCGAAGACGTGATGGAATATCTAAAGATGTCTTCAAGAATCCAAACAAAGAAACAAGAAACACGAAATTGTCCTTAGAAAGAAAGTAAAGATATTGAAACTGTTATCAGTCCTCCAATATGGCAGTGAATGTTGAACAATAATCTTACACCTTACAGATAAAGAAAAGATTTGAAATAATAAATAATGTGGTTCTACAGGAAGATGCTGAAAATACCAGGCACTGAACATTTGAGAAAATGTAGAAAAAAAAAGAACATTTATAGTCAGAATTAGAAAGAGACAATTGATATTTCTAGGGAACATAATGATGAATGAGGGACATATTGATAACAAGAATAGCAAAAAGACAAAAGTACTTAAGATCAGGGGAAATTTTGGAGAACGATGAACGAGCTTCATGTCCTGTAGTGACATGAAGATCGGAAGAAGATCACCCCAACTACGATTGTTAGATTTTTCGACAGGGAGGGTGATGATGATTAGATCTAATTTCCCTCCTGCAGCTTAAAAACACAATGTTTTCCGTTGCACATGCACTTTTGTAAGCAATGCTGACAGCTGCGCACTTTCCAATCATGCCAGGTGTCCCAAAGAGCTTCTGCATTATAGAACGATTTCTGGAAATACCCCAGAGTTTGCAAATTAGAAAACCCGCCTTATATTTCTCTGGTTTCTGGTATTTCTTGCAAACTCTTTATTTTCAACAAATGATGATTGATTGAATGATTGATTGATTCGTTTTCTACGGTTTATCAACCCTTTGCAAGTTATTTAAAGGCAGATTATATTTTTGAGATAATAATGATTTGGAGATAAATGTCTTACTAATTAACTCATGGCCGGTAAGAGATGAGGTAGATTCATATTTTTCTCAAAGTTATTTGCGCGTAAGTGAATACAAGAAGACCAACGGGAATACGAACTCGTTACTCCAATTAACAGTTCAAAGCCGTCATCTATTACACCAACCGCAGATCCAATCTAACAGCACCTGGTATTCCTAAGCGGTCACCTATTAAGGTGTTTACCAGGCTTGACGTTGCTTATCTTCGGTGATAGTACGGGGACTTGTGTTTTAACCTGAGATGGCCGTAAGTCCGCATTATGAGACCAAAGGTTCAAAATGACTTCAAGTGAATTAATCTGGAGGAAGATAATCTTTCATCAGATCTTACAGATTGGCGCTATCACAAAGGACTACATCACTTGAAAACCTCAAACAGAAGTATTGATTTATTTGACCCCTGAGTCAGGTTGTGACACAAGGTCAGTTTTTAACGTGGGCACCCGACTGTTTTCACTCGGGCCGCTGGTCTAAGCTGCTCTTAGCTGGTCATAGCTTGTTCAAGCTGGTCAGAGCTAGTCTAAGCTAATCATAGCTGGTCCTAGCTTTTCCAAGCTTGTCTTGGCTTGACATAGCTGGTCCAAGCTGGTCAGAACCGGTCCAAGCTAGTCGTAGCCATGAAACCACCAGCACAGTGACGGAGCTCTGGTGCAGGAATTAACTGCAATGGGAAGCACATAAAAATTGGAGAGAAAATGATCGCATAACGAAAGTGTTGACGTTCCACACTACTTCAAACAAACATTCAGAAAGGAAGACACCATCAATACGGGATAAAGCGATAACAGCACACAGGAGAAACCTATACCCCTGAGTAAACTGTTATTAAAAGATGCACGCTGAAGTGATGTTCTCAAGTGTCCCGCTGAAGAATAATACTGTATCACCGGTTAGGTCATTTAAGCTGAATAGCCTCTTTGAGCCTGTTCATTTGTTCAACATACAGATTAACTTTGACCGTTGGGTGTTTTAAAGCATTTTATAGTAAATTAGTCGGAGCAATGGAGTTTGATTTAATCACTGAATGCTTGTGGCATCCATGCGCCATGTTTCTTATTGAGTAAAGATGACGATTAATAGGAGAGTGTTACAGAATAGAAAGAACAGTGCCAGAATGCTCAGCGATTAACGAGAATAACTCATTTGTATCAGAACTGAAAAGAACGATAAGAATTAGCACACAAGGTAGAAACTATTTTGTTGAGTAAAAAGGCAAACAATAGAGGCATGCTAGAGTCATCTTGTCAAATGTCACGTGGAATAATTACAGTGTATCTCCGTTCTGGTCTTTTCAGCTAAATTGTTTCTTTAAGGCCGTTCATTTGTTCAACATAATTAACTTTGATCGTTAGGTTGTTTTGAAACAATTTCGTAGTAAATTAGTCCTTGCCCATTTCAATAAACCGAGATCATTTGCTTGAGTGGAAGCAGCTCTCGCTTGGTTTATTTATTTACCTGCTTGTCAAGACTCAGCCATTCATTTTTCTGCTTCATATACACGTAAAGATATCATTTATTGTTCCCTGTGATAATATGGTAAAGGACTCTTTAGATATAAAGAATGTTTGCATTCACGACTATCCTGGTGTCTAGTGAGTAAACGGGCGGTAATGGCGGAGAAATGGAGTTTGATTCTCTCAGTGAATTGCTTGTGGCATTCATGCGCCATGTTTCTTATTGAGTAAAGATGACGATTAATAGGATTGTGTTACTGAATGGAAAGAACAGGACCAGAATGCTCAGCAATTGGTCAGAATAACACCTTTGTATCACTACTGGAAAGAGCGATAACAATTAGTACACAGGATAAACCTATTTCGTTGTGTAAACAGGTAACACTATAGGCATGCTGGAGTTATTTTGTCAAATGTCATGTGGAATAATGACAGTATACCTCGGGTCTGGTCTTTTCAGCTAAATTGTTTCTTTGAACCTGTTCATTTGTGTAAAATATCGCTTACAGTTTATCGTTCGGTTTTTGTAAGCATTTTCCAAGCCGTAACCAATCAAGGTAACTGACCAAGCTTGATGTTGCTTAACTTCTATGATTGTACCGGAAACAAATAAATCACTGGATATGAGCTTATTCTTGTATAAGGTCAAGCGAGTTTTTCAAATTAATTTTTCATTTGTTTTATTAGTTCTCTTCTAAGTAGTCTTTAAGATTAATAATATTTATAGAAGCCATGATGTTACATATGTATCAATTCCTCAATTTCAGACAGGACTTGACAAGGTAACATTGACTATTTACAATGCGAAGGAATAAAAATCGTTAGAAATATAATTACTGAAAAACCCGAGTATGGTATCAATTCTCAGTGTAATTTGTCGCATCAATCATCGACACGACATCTCGGGAAGGAAATGGAGACGCTAAGGTAAAACGCCAGACGTCGGTAGATTGATACTTTTTTTTTATGGAGAGAGAAAACAAAAAAGAGAAAAGACGAGGAAGAAAATTGAAAGGAAAATGTCGACATGAAAGGAAGCGGAACAGGGAGGGGTTAGGCTAAAATTATTGATAAAACTAATTAATTAAAATGACGCAGAAAAATAATTATGAAGACGGAGAAGGGACAAGATGAGGAAACGAAAGTAATTGGAGGAAAAAGAAGGAAACTGTTGAAAAGAAAACTGAAGAAAGGAGAGAAAAAAGCATATGAGAGAAGGAAAAGGATAAAGAAAAGAAAAGAATGAAAAAGGAAAGGAACGGGAAGATGATGGAAGGGCGGGTATGGAAGAAAAGAAAGAGAAAAAGGTGAAGAAAAGAAAAGAAATATTGCGGAAGGAAAAGAATAGGAAAAGAAGATGTTTAAAATAAAAGAAATGGACGATGAAGAAAAGAAAGCTATCGTATTCAGTTAGAAAGAAGAATGAATATTATTTTTTAAAAGTTATTTTTTTCTGTTTACTCCGTCGTCTTTTTGGTATTTTCCTCATAAAGAGAAAGATAATAAAAAATAAATAAAATAAAAAAGCTGCAGCAGGAGAAGAAAAATAAATAAAATTTAAAAACTGTAAAAAAAAAGAAACTTCAATAATAATAATAATAATAATAATAATAATAATAATAATAATAATAAAGGAATCCTCAGAAATTCAAAATAGAATTTTAAGCAGGTGAACAAGTGCAATTAAACTATAATACAGCGACTGTAGCGGCAAGAACCTAAAAAGAAAGAAAAACAATTGCAATATAACAAAGGCAGAAACGTTAGCAAGATAAACATCTTCATGGACAATACACGAGGTTGCTGTTTGGGGAGTTATGTGGCCAGATTGTATGGAGCGATGTGGTTGCAGAAATTGTCTGATAACCATACCTATCTCCTCTTGCTTGTGTGGCATAGTGCCGAGTCCTACTACCAGACATAGGATCTTCCAGCAGATACCCTCTTTACCCAGAGCAGCACTACTTTCTGAAGGCACTTGATATATACCTCCGTGTTGACTCTGAGGCCCTCACCAACAAACTCGGAAGTTCTTTTCTTATCAGAACGATCAGAGTGAGTTTTTCAAGTTGACGTACCATTAGATTCATCCAGCTCTTTCCGAATCCTCTGCACTCTCCTCAGATTGACATCTAAACCTTCGAATATTCGTATTGGAGCTCCACAGTTCGAACGCTATGCATTACAGCCGTTTCCAAATTTTTGGTGAAGTGAATTGCCTCATGGTGCTCTTTTTCTCACAGATGACCCTGCTATACTATCGACAAAATAAAAAACAAACAACACATAATTAAAAACACAAAATGGAGACAATTTACCTATAGGTACATTAGATTGAAGTTTAGTCGCTTTTATTCAACTCGTTAAAGACAACTGTTCTACTTGACTGATGAATGGGAAATATATGATCAATCCATGAAGAAGCTTTGCCCCCGTTAGTCGTTTCATTGTTTAAAGAGAGCAGAAATGAAAAACGATGTCCCCACGGTTAATATTGAAGATTTGATATACAGTACGGCATTCGCATTTTTTTCATTACCGTTTCTTTACGTCCATAGAATCCATATCTGCATCATTGTTTCTGACTTTCAGTTTATGCTCACAAAAGGTATCTGAAGAGGTGTTTTACTAAACTCAACAACATTCCTCGTAAGAAGCATATCATCATCTTTTCACAAAAAGACCTTGCAAGATTTGTCCACACTTTTTAGATTTTTTTTTGTGATGGAAGATTGTACCCAGGTGCTCAATCTCTCCTTTTCACTGTATTTATAATTCTTGGTCAGTCAAACATTGAATGTTTCAGGATGTGATGAACGTATCGTGCTAAACAAAAGCTCGACAACCCTACAATCATAAGAAGAGACCTAAACATTCCTTCCATGTGTAGAATCTGAGAAAATGGAATATAAACCCATCACAAAGTACTTTATAATCCGAAAATCATTGTGTATTCTCCCACTAACTGACTTCAGCACAGGGATTAATAGTTGACATGCATTTAGAGCACATGCAATTGGTTATCAATGCTCAGGCATAACTCAGTTCGACATCTGAGATCCAGCATACTTGGAACCAGACCACTACTTAACCACACAAATTTGCGGATGACAGAAATCACCCCAAATAACCCACATAAGCTTAGTTTTACTAGCACTTGCTATTTATCTACACATATACTGCCGTGATATCAAAGGCAGGGCAAAGCTTCAAGCAGGGAATACGGCAATCATTAATGCTTGCAAACAATGTTTTTATTGTTTCATGCAAATCAAAGTTTAACATCATTCACATCTGTCTATATTTCCGAGATGAGGTATTATGTACATTATTTACATTATTCGGACTATTGTCCTCATCTTTATCGCCATATTTATTACAACGTTTCGGACCTTTAGTATCTGTCTATATTTCTGAGATGAGGTATTATGTACACTATTTACATTATTCAGACTATTGTCCTCATCTTTGTCGCCATATTTATTACAACGTTTCGGCCTTTCAGTATCTGTCTATATTTCTGAGATGAGGTATTATGTACATTATTTACATTATTCGGACAAGTGTCCTCATCTTTGTGGCCATATTTATTACAACGTTTCGGACCTTTAGTATCTGTCTATATTTCTGAGATGAGGTATTATGTACATTATTTACATTATTCGGACTATTGTCCTCATCTTTGTCGTCATATTTATTACAACGTTTCGGCCGTTTCAAGGACACATGTCACAGTGGATAAAGGCGTTGGTTAGATCCAGTGACAGGACCCAAAGAGTACAATACCCTGATAAGAAAATGGAGAACTTGGAGAGGGGAATTTACAGGAGATAACTGACAACTGACATCCATTAATCAAGAACAGTCTACCCAAGTGAGCGAAATAATGGGTTCAGTTCGACATTCCAACCACCTGAAGAAGGCCGGAGCGTACAACAGCTGAAACGTTGTAATAAATATGGCGACAAAAATGAGGACAATAGTCCGAATAATGTAAATAATATCATTCACATCATAAAACAATGTATTCTCATTATCCTGAGTGGTTAAATAATGCAGCTGTATACCGGGTGTAAGTGCATAATTGTCCCAATCGTATGACAGTATAATTGTCTAATTGTTAGATTAAGCCCTGAATCGTTGTATCTTGGAAATTATTAAAAATATATTACTGGAATTCTCCGAGAAGTTAACAAGACTATTGGACATTGAACAATAAAAATGCATTTAGCTCTAAGTTTAAATGATGATCCCTCTTCCTTTTGTGACCTCCTGATCAAGTTTTTCTCTCTACTGCTCCCTCTATTTTTAAACGTATTCATCGTTTTCTGGATGGTTCTTGAAAAGACTTTAAAGATGGAAGCAAGACTATGAATAATTATAGCATTACTGAAGGCTTGAATAATCTTTTTCGTCTCTCCATTGCTCAGTTTGGAAGATATAGTAGGGCTGACACAAAACGATTTTAACCTGATCACTTTCTAACTGAATAACTCAGAGGGTTTTTTTTCAGTGACTCTTTGGCAAATTGTATGAAGATGATTAATTCTCTTATATGAAAACCCAGAAAAAGAAACGTAATATTTTTAGTTTGGTTTTTAAATATTAAACATTTTGTGGTATGGACACTTATCGCATTCTGTTACACGATTTGGACAATTTTGCTGTTACACGCCGTATAAGAAATGAGCAAACCGTATCACCAAAATATTCTGCTGTTGTCGGCTGCTCCGGATGGGTTAAAAACTAAGTATGGCGCTGGCTTCGTAGCCGGTCAATGGACTAATAGCGTGTGATTAACAAAATTTATCTGACCACAAATTAAAGAGATCGGATTGTATAGCTTTCAGGCTTTGTCATGCGATTACCAGGGTGATTAATAACGGAAGTTTCTTCTCATACAGGAACCACACAGTGGTGCTTGCTCCATTCTTTGTTCCGTGATAAGGAATAGACATAAAGTTGAGGAAAAGATTCACGGGACCCCAATTATAAATGCAGCGCAGATAATATGTCAAGTGATCAATATCTGATATATCTAGATTGGAATCCATACTTACAGAATAGTTCTTTGACTGTTTTATTGCATGTAGAATAGCCCCCAAAATGTTGTATTAAATTCCTCGCAGAATTTTGCCTTTAAATACCGTAGTTTTCTTTTTCTAGTATTTGGAGATGAATTGAAATATTTCCACCAAATACTCCAAAATTTCATTCAAGAGTCGCAGAATACTTTAAACATAGCATTATGATTCCCTGCATTGTAAGGGTAATTAGTATAAGGTTGCCATGCAAAAATTACAAGAAATATTGATAGTGAGAAGTTACAAGCACACAATAAGTGAGACCAATTGATTTTCAATGCAAATTACCATTTATATAACACAAGGAATGTTTAAGAGTTTCTTTTCGTAGAAATAAATTGAATACACAACAAAAATTCAGTATCTGTCTATATTTCTGAGATGAAGTATTATGTACATTATTTAAATTATTCGGACTATTGTCCTCTCCGTTGTCACCATATTTATTACAACGTTTCGGCCTTTCAGTATCTGTCTATATTTCTGAGATGAGGTATTATGTACATTATTTACATTATTCGGACTATTGTCCTCATCAATGTCGCCATATTTATTACAACGTTTCGGCCTTTCAGTATCTGTCTATATTTCTGAGATGAGGTATTATGTACATTATTTACATTATTAGGACTATTGTCCTAATCTTTGTCGCCATATTTATTACAACGTTTCGGCCCTTCAGTATCTGTCTATATTTCTGAGATGAGGTATCATGTACATTATTTACATTATTCTGAGATGAAGTATTATGTACACTATTTACACTATTGTTCGCATCTTTGTGGCCATATTTATTACAATGACACATAGCACAGTGGATAAAGGCGCTAGTTAGATCCATTGACAGGAGCCAAAGGGTGTAAGTTCAATACCCGCTTAAGACAGTGGAGACCTTGGAGAGGGGATAACTGACAACTGACATACATTAAACTAGAACAGTCTACCCCAGTGAGCGAAATAAAGGGTTCAGTTCGACATTCCAACCAATTGAAGAAGGCCGAATCGTACAACGGCCGAAACGAGAGATGAGGACAATAGTCGGAATAATGTAAATAGTGTACACCGAAAATCGTTAATTATTTGAGTATGACTTGCTTGTGTATATGTGTGAAGCGTCTGCAGCCCATTTGGTCTTCGTAGTCAGAAGTTGATGGCACACACTTCAAAAGGACGGAAAAAGGGAAGAGAGAGTTGTTAAGGGCTCTCTTTTTTATACCGTCAGGGATACTGCTGATATATTTATTAGGGGCGTCGTTGCTAGAATGTTTATAAACGCACTACAATTAATTCTTAACTATATTTGACGAATTCATCTTGCATGTATGAAACAGACTTTTAATAAAGCTATCCAGTTGCAAGACTTAACTTTCAACAATTCGATTAAATTCATCAAACTGTTCGTACAGTGAATGACTCGAGACTATCCCGATATAAGTAGATTGCAATAGTTAGAAGCGGAGAGCTTTAGGTTTGAACTTCTTACCTCTATGGGGCTGGGAAGGACGATTACTTTAAATTTGGATGCGATGAAGTAACGAGAGTCACGTGACAGCCTGGCGAGTGACGTCTGTTTATAGATTGTCGAAAGCTATTGCTATTTATCACGCCCTGAACCAGGACGTGTCTGTCCATGCCAGTTGCTATGTAGGCCACGAAGAAAACGAAGATCACAAGCTTTCAGCAGTAGGGCATACAGAGAAAACCACATGGCCCTACCTGACTCTACTGACCTACTTCTTTTTTCCCATTCAGAAATATTACAAATAAGACACTCTCTTTTTTCGTCCCTTTTCACACAGCTTATTGCATACATATGTTATAACTTCTCTGTGAGACGACTTTGTGATGAATACGTATATATTGGTATAAATATCTAGGTGAGATCAATGTATGTTTGCCATAACGTTCTTTCAGATATTCTGTCCCTCCTTGTATTAAGGTGTTACTATATCAGGAATATAATAATAGCCATATAGAGAATTTGCGAAGGGAAAATATGCCTTCTTGGTTAGGACCCCACCCTAATAGCTCGAAAGACCTCCATGGTTAACAGCAGTCATTTATACATAGAAATGAACGAATTGAGAAAAGATTATGGTTACTAAATTTTATTTATAGAAAGTATCATTCTTTCATATTTTTAAATGGTCTTTCTATATAGAAAAGCAAATAATTCTTTATCTCTATGATTAGTTTGAATATATAAAAAAAATAAAAAATAAACGTAGTCAAGGAGCTATTGAATTAAGATATTTCCAAAGTTTCTGACGAAATGATTTTTGAAAGGAAATTAATTCAATTCTTTCATACAGTGATCCGAATGAGGCCATATTTTCATTTTTATCAGATTTTTTTCAAATTCAGCAGAAATTGATATTTAGGATAATATAATTCAAAAATGAATATATATATATATATATATATATATATATATATATATATATATATATATATATATATATAAATATATACAAATACAATTTAAAACTACGCCTTTTATTATAATTCTTATCTGCAATAAATAGTCAGAAAGATCATCATTAGAATTTTCACTTTGCATTAAAGCCATAGCGTTGCACGAAATTTGTGGGTAGTAAAGGAAGTTTCAACAATGATAGCGATCTCCACTGCTTTGCACTTGAACACCCCCTATTTGTGTCCACTTTTTCATCATTGTCATTTCATAAACAGAAGCTGGTCATACGTTCTTGTCATACATATTGAGGAATATAACTGAAATAAATAAAAACGAAAAATTGTGTCTCAAGGTTTAAATTTTTAATATATTCTTTTGTTCAAACCATATATATATATATATATATATATATATATATATATATATATATATATATATATATGTGTATATATATATATATATATATATATATATATATATATATATATATATATAGTCCATAAAGTAAACAACACTCGTGGTCTGACGATAGCGTCTAGCTTGAAACAGCCTGTCGCTTCTAAGTGTTGACTTCAATGTTCACTTATATATATATATATATATATATATATATATATATATATATATATATATATATATATATAGGTGTGTGTTTGTGTGAGGAACCTACTACACACACATAAACACACATAAGAACATACACACATATATATATATGTGTGTATGTTTGTACACACACACACTTATATATATATATATATATATATATTTTTATATATATATATATATATATATATATATATATATATATAGATATAGATATAGATATAGATATATATATATATAGGTGTGTTTGTGTGTGTATAGCAGGTCTAACACAGAAAATAATATTATATAAAGCTGTTAAGAAAAAAAAAAGAAAGACAAATGATGGCAGGTTTTCAACCGTAGCAGCAGCTTTAACAAATGTACAGTTTTATTGCGTACAGTCAAGAATGAGGTTAAAATTCTAATACAGAATTATCTTACAGGTCAATAGCCTAGTAGATTAAAGCGTGAATTTAGGGACATAGTAATTGTGAGTTCAAAACCTGCGCCTGGCAGTGTGTATTTAAACTAAACTGAAACGAAACGAGCAGTAACTAACCAGTACTAAATAAGAACAAGCTGAGATATCCCATGACAATGGCAGTTGAAAGATCAATCTAATTCCGCAGATTAAATATGATGTTCATATCGAAATTCCCTGATGATGACAACATCAAAGATTCGGACAATAGCGCGAATGTCAGTAGTGTAAATAATGATATCTCCCCATCCTAGACAGGATACATTGCATATAATTTCCTTTTATCCATAAGGAAAACATAATTGTGAAATGCGTTACCAAACATAATTTTATTTAGGGTCAGGATTCATTCGTGGTTTAATTTCGAGGAACGTCTTCCGTGAGTTCCACAGAGATTTCAATTTCAAACTCATACTTTGTTCGTTATTCTAAGAATTATCTACATATTTGCTAATTGTATCAAAAGGCCAGAACTCTTCAGATGCATATTTATACAGGGTGTGGAAGAAAAACCTCCCACGTATAACTTCCAGAAATGCGACTAATCTTAAAATTATATGTAGTTGTTCTTGGAGGTATTTGAGGGAGCTATTTTCTGAATTATAAAAAAACGTAATGTGTTTCGACCCGAGAAGGAATCTCGTCAGAGAAATACTACTTTTATCGTTTAAGTTAGTTTTGCCAGCATAGAGACTTACTTATCATAGTTTACATGTGGTTAGTGACTTATGTGCCATGCGTAATAAACGCTTAGGTTATTATGTAGACCAGTTGCCTTCCAAGGCTATAGAACTCGGTCTGCCCTGCTATTTACCCATAGCTGGGGGCAGAAGAAGAGGATTCATATATTTCCCAATGGTATTAGCACGTAAGTGAATAACAGTCAGTTATTTGCCATGCGTGATACACGCTTAGGTGATCATGTATCTTTACATGACTGATGAGGTAGACTTTATTCTCACAGTAGTTTGACATTTCTTTGTGGGATAGACCAGTTACCATACACGGCTATAGAACACGGTCAGCACTGCTATTTACCCATAGTTGCGGGGCAGAAGAAGAGGATTTATACCTTTCCCAGGGGTATTAGTACGTAAGTGAATATCAA
Organism: Acanthosepion lycidas; assembly: GCA_963932145.1. Taxonomy (NCBI): domain Eukaryota; kingdom Metazoa; phylum Mollusca; class Cephalopoda; order Sepiida; family Sepiidae; genus Acanthosepion; species Acanthosepion lycidas. The sequence goes on from OZ010580.1 coordinate 9,169,015, forward strand.
TCAGTTATTTGTCATGCACGCTTAGGAAATAATGTATCTTTACATGATTGATGAGGTAGGCTTTTTTCCCGCAATAGTTTGACATTTCTTTCTGCGGTAGACCAATTGCCATCCAAGGCTATAAAGCCCGGTCTATTTACCCATAGCTAGGGTGGGGAGAAGAAGAGGATTCATACCTTTCCCAGGGGTATTAGTACGTAAGTGAATGTAATGGATTCGACTGGAATTCAAACTCGTCTCTCCGATTCCTCAGTCCGAGCCGCTAGCCATTACTTCACCGGAAGTCAAATTTATGGGACACCCATAATCTAGCAAGAAAAGCTTGTTAACCATTACACTACGCCCAGGTACCCCAGTTTTATATGTATAGAAAGAAGAAGTACGTGGGTTAGATGTTTACACGAAAAACGCTAACGACAGAGGCTCGCATAGGTTTAAATCTGAATTGATAAAAATTTGTCGTCTGCTGCATTTAGATACATAAGGCAGTCGATGTCATTCAGCTTTTATCACCTTTCTTTTAATTTTCGTCGCCGTTGTTTTTATTTTTGTCACGGGTGTTTTTAATTATGGGACATTATATCACCATTAATTTTGTCACGAAATAAAATGTGTTACTTTATTTCTAAAATTTACCGAAGAAGATTTCAAAATTATTAGATATTATTAGCAACATTGGTTACAATTTAAGAGAGGTGGATTGTGTAAGGATACATTAATCAGTAGCAAGCCGAAGCATTTTAAATTTTCTTAATAAAAAACTAATACAAAAGTATCATCTCGATTAAAAAATAAATAAAAATAATATACCTTTAGTCTGAGGCTTCGGCAGAAGATAAATCGTCGGGATTAAGAGAAACTACCGTGGAGTAATGGATAGTGGCTCGGATTGAGGAATCAGAGTGCCATGTTCGAATTCCGGTTGAATCCATTATATTCACTTACGTGCTAAGATCCTTGGGAAAGATATGAATCTTCTTCTTCTCTCAGCTATAGGTAAATAGCAGGACAGACCATATTCTATAGCCTTGGTTGACAACTGGCCTACCGCAGAAAGAAACGGCAACCTGCTGCGGGAAAAAAGATCTGCCTCATCAGTCATGTATCGAAAAGATACATGATCACTTAAACGTGTATCACGCATGGAACGTAACTGACTGACTGACTTTCCAGTTGAATCCATTACATTCATTTACGTGCTAATACCCTTGGGAAAGGTATTAATCCTCCTCTTTTCAAGCTATGGGTAAATAGCATGGCAGACTGGGTTCTATAGCCTTGGATGGCAACTGGGATACCACAGAAAGAAATAGCAACCTACTGCGGGAAAGAAATCAGCCTCGTCAGTCATGTATCACACAGATACATGATCACCTAGACGTGTATCAAACATGGCACATAACAAACTGACTGACTGAAAGGACAATCACTTCCTTGCAATAGAACTAAAAGATTCAAAAGCGGAAGGTAGGAAAAGAATTTAGCTAGTTACCTAGAACACGACAGAATCGGCAAAGAATGCCAACTTATGTTTTAGATTCTTCTGCCTATACAGAGTCGGACGAGACGTGTTGATAACAATCGCCACTAAGGTGTTAAGCTGGTGTTTCGTCCGAGCTGTGTGCAGAACAGAGATGGAATCCCCTGAATAATTGCATCCGCAGGTGACAGAACTCATTAAATGCTCACCCATAGACGACTCATGATAGTTAGAACAGATGTCAATAGTCTCGTCAAGAGATACATTCTTGAACAGCCTAAGGGAAATTAGCAATATCTTTCTCCCCAATAGCTATCCTGGGGGCTTCCTTGAAGCAAACATTAGACTTAACATTTTTAAGATTAAAGAAATTAAAACATTTGGTTTATCTAAGTGTCCTTTCTACATGCGATTACCCTGGATTGGCTGCTATAGTCAATCTTACGTTGATAAGCTTTCCTATACTGTCATGCACTGCTTCAATTCTGCAACAGTACGGAACATCTTTTCTACTAGAAGTGCTTTCGCCATCTGCCCGCAAGACTGTCCTGTCCACCAATCAACAAAGCTCTGTTATTTATTGTTTTAAATATCAGTGTGCGACCGACTGTGTGTATAAGACTATCCAGCGGTTGGAGGTGCGTGTGTTGCAGCGCTTGCCTGGTTTATACGCTGACATGCTGTATTAACATCCAGGCAGTCACAGGCGCATGAATCTGCTATAGGTGAAATTTAATGAGTCCTGTCACTTGTGGGTGCAATTATTCAGCAGATTTCTTCTTTGTTCTGGACAGGGCTCGGACGAAGCACCATTTTAACTTCTTGCAGGCAGTTGTTATCAGCAGCTATCGGCGGACTCTGTATAGGCAGAGGAAACTGAAACATAGGTTGCCATTCTTCAGCGAGTCTTTGTCGTCCTCTAGGCACTAATTTCTTTTCTTACGCTCCCCTTTGTCAGTTTTAGTTCAATTGCAAGGAGATGATTGTCCTTTCAGTAACTTCTTTTAATCCTGACGATTTTTCTTCTGACGACGGTCGGAAAGAAAGGTATCTTAAAATTGTATATTTTTAATTGAGATGCTACTTTTGCAGCAAATTTCTGGTTAGTAAAATGTTCCGTTTTATAGATACATACTCACACACACACACACACACACACACAAACACACACACACATATATATAAATATATATATAATATATATATATATATATATATATATATATATATTATGTTGGTGCAAAAATAATGACGTAATAATGTCGTTTTTTGACGTATTTTTGAACGTCAAAAACGACATTATTACGTCATTATTTTTGCACCAACCCAATATATAATGAAGAGGTTATAGTTGTTCCAACGAGAGAAAAGTGTGTATATTAAAAAGAAGAGATATACCGCAAACGTTTTTGGTTGTAATGTGGATATTTTTACAAAAAATATTATGCTACGATGTCGGTGAAAAATGTAGGTCCGTAAAATCTCGTGTTTTCGAACATAAACGAGATATTCGCCTCGGTAATTTAAACAATGCTTTAGTTGTACACACAACTAAATCTGATTATAATTTCGATTTTGATTCTGTGAAGATTTTAAATTATGTTCATAATAAAAATCTTAGACGGACTTATGAGGCAAGCATAATATCTATGTGACGCACGGTGAATACTAGACCTGGCTTCTTTAATATTTCCCCTTTTCTAGCAAGATTAATGCTCGACAAACGTACATATAAGTTTTAGATTAAAATAAAATTCTTTTCATTTTTCATTCAAAATACTATATTTTAGGAATACGTTTTCACAACATCACCCACGTGACGCCGACGTGATCATATTGAAACGGAACGCTGATCTTGAAAAATTTCAGTTGACTGTTTTGATTAGTCTTACTCTTATATCCATAGTCTTTTCATGTTGAATTAAATATAGTCTAATGTTAATTATGTTTTATGAATATGTCCTGAAGATGATCAACTAGAACGAAACGTCCGACGTTGACATTATATTAACATTAAAACAGCATAATTGCATATTAGGATTTTTGTTTGTTTTTTCCGTATATTTTCCTTCATATATATATATATATATATATATATACATACATACGTACACCCCCCCATATATATATATATATATATATATATATATATATATATATATATATATATATATATATATGGGGGTGTACGCATATATATATATATATATATATATATATATATATATATATATATATATATATATATATATAGTAGTTATAGGTTATAGTAGTTACAACGAGAGAAAAGTGTGTATATTAAAACAGAAGAGATATACCACAAACGTTTTTGATTGTAATGTGGATATTTTTTAAAAAAATATTTTGCTTTATTTTCCATAATTTTGTGGAATCAAAATGCAATAATAATAATAAAAAAACGAAAGAATATTAATCTACAACCCAATGTGTCTGAAGATTTTAATTTTTTAATTTTTTTTATTGTTCAAATATATATATATATATATATATATATATATATATATATATATATATATATATAAGGAAGAGGTTATAGTAGTTACAACGAGAAAAAAGCGATATACCACAAACGTTTTGGATTGTAATGTGGATATTTTAAAAAATATTAAACTTTATTTTCCATAATTTTACTACATGTGTTTCTGGTCTCGCGACCGTCATCAGGTAAAGGGTGGAGATTTCCACATGTTTTTAAAAATAATTAATTTTTTTCCCCTTTATGTTTTTCTGGTTAGTAAAATGTACCCTGTTTTATATATATATACATAAATACATATATATACATACATACATACGTACACCACCTTCCCCCACCCCCATATATATACATATATATATATATATTTATATATATATATATATATATATATGGAAGAGGTTATAGTAGTTCCAACGAGAGAAAAGTGTGTGTACTAAAAAGAAGAGATATACCGCAAACGTGTTTGGTTGTAAAGTGGATATTTAAAAAAACAAATATTATACTTTATTTTCCATAATTTTACTACATGTGTTTCTGGTCTCGCGACCGAGATCAGGTAAAGGGTGGAGATTTCCACATGTTTTTAAAAATAATTTTTCTCCTTTATGTTTTTCGATGTTAAATATTCTCGATATGAGATATTCTCTTTTTATGTGTTATTAATCCGAATTTCTCTCTTTCTTATATACAAATGTAAAAGAATGAAAAAAAAATATAATTCAAACGTTCATAACATCAATTTAGAAACGGGCTTTCCATAAGAGTAGAGCAATAAATATTTATTATAAAAAAATGTAAAAAGAAGTGATGTTTCATAAATTGTAATTTTAAATAAAATCGTTTCTTACCATCATTGTTAACTACTTGATGAGTTGTCTTGAAGCGTCGAAACAAAATATGCAATTTTCTAGTAGCAATTTGCATGTTATAAAACATATATATATATATATATATATATATATATATATATATATATCTTTGTATAAGGTATTACATTCAAAAATGTGTAAACCGCTACATCAAAGCATCTCTGTTTCGATGCCTATCATACCATCTCATCAGGTGGTGGTAAGTGAAGATTATTACAGTTTTTAACATTTACTTGCTAACAATCTCCCATGTTTCTCTTTTGAAAGAAAAAAAATTAAAATAAGAAAAGCAAGAAATCAAGAAAGACATAAGATATATTTACCTCTAAAAGACGTAAATGTAATAAAGACAAAAGATATAGAAAAGAAAGATAATAATCGTAAGATATATTCTCTTCAAAAAAAAAAAAAAAAAAAGAAGAAAAAAATATATGAGAGTGAGAACGAAAGAAAGACAAGCTATAATCCTTTCTCCAAAGAAAAAGAAAGATAAAATAAAGATGATATAAAAATGTAAGGAAACTAAACAAGTTATGTTGACAATGAGACACCCAATCAAAATCGACTATGTTAAGTATGATGTTGATACAAATTCAAATTCAATGGATACAAATAGTTTGTTGTCAACAAAATCTTACACTATGTAATGTCACACGAACGTTTGACACTTTGGACGGAGATTCAATATAATTTGACAATAATTACTTAATACTATGTAAATAAAATCCCTTTAAGAAATAAAGGAAAAATTCGTAAAATTTGTCAAAATCATAAAACGGGAAAATATAAAAAAATCAAAATAATAAACTAAATAATTTTTTTTTTCTTTTTTAAAGGAGCTTTCAATATTCTTTGTGGAGATTCGCTAACCAAGAATTTTGGTCCAGAATCACTGAATCGTCACGTTTATACACGGCAATTATTTATATCATGTGGCTAGCAATATATCGTCCGTAGTTTTAAGCGTTGCAGACTTGCCTGTGGAGATATATTTCAAGGTCGTTAAGTGTGAATTAATCTTCAAGACTGGGGAAAAATTAAAAATGTCCTATAGTTTGTAAATCCGTTAATAGACAGTTGCAAGCGTCAGCGGACGCGTATCGCCATTTCTAAATACTGGCTCTACAGCGCCAAAAGTTCCTCAGAGTTCATTCGGACAGGGGTCAGAAGGGTTTGACATTAGTGAAGATGGGAGGAGGTGGATTCTGTAAGGCTGAGATAAAGAGAGGGAATGAAAGAAAGAGAAAAAGAGAGAAAGACTGTGTTCCACATTGTTAAGGAGGCTGCATCCCAGGTACAGACGCTGACAAGGAGCTATGTTGTTCAGCAGCTCGGTTGAGAATTAAAAAAAAATCTGCACCCTGACTTGAGTCTCTTTGTCATTCGTTCTCAGCCGTGGATTGGATAACGAGGGTCAGTTTCCTACTTGAAATTCTCAAGTTGGGAGTGGACTATCCTTCTGATGTAAAGTGGTGGTGGGCGATGCCACTAGGCAAGTAGGGATCATCTACCACCTTTGGCTTAGACATTCAGTGACTGAACAGTAAGAGTCGTTTAAAATAGGGTCAATGTACATGATTATGATTGATGTAATATTTTTTACGGTCTACACACCTTTTTCATGTTATTTAAATCTTGAAATATGTTTTGATGGCTATGAAGTTCTTGTGATAAAAATGATTTTAAAAAGTCTTACTAACTAACCCATAGCTGGGAATAGAAAAAGTTGGTTCATATATATATATATATATATATATATATATATATATATATATATATATATATATATATATATATATGTGTGTGTGTGTGTGTGTGTGTGTATAACCGATGAGATGAGAACGAAAGTAATATATAAATTCTAACGTTCACAGCATTAATCCAAAAGAGGGTTCGATACCGATAGTAGAGCGATAATTATTTATTTATTATAATTTTATCATATAGACAAAACCATTTTACTCACTACAAAGATGCATCCAGGTTTCAGTGCATTTCAGCTGCACTTCGAAGGGTGAGAATCGAAAATGGTTAGATAATTGAAACCAAGTTGCATCGTTGTAGTGAAAAAAATGTTTTTGTCTATATAATATATATATATATATATATATATATATATATATATAAATGATTGAAACGAACTCTACTGGTATTGGAACTCGGCTCTCCGATTTCAATTCCGAGCAGTTAACTACTACACCAGCAGCACTTCCAAGTTTAGCTGGTATTCCTAAGCAATCAAACATCTAGTTGCCGAGGATTTATTTTGCATAATTTTAGTGATTCTACGCTTACATGATTATATTATTAATCTGAAATGATGCGAATTAAAACAAGAGTCTGTATCACTGTTAATATTTAACAGTCCCCTCAAGAGGGATATATTTGACTGACTTTAACGTGTGTCATCCCAGCCCGTAGGCTCCGCCAAAAAATCTCCGTAGAACCCGCATAAACGGGTTCGGATCTGTCTACCTGCCCGGACGAAAAATGTTGGTTTAACCACACACGACCATTAAGAACAAAAGGGCTAGTGAATCATCCTGCATGTATATCAGGTCAGCAATGTTATCCCAGCCAGACACCGTGGTCCACACGTAATTTTCGAGCATATGAAGATAGCGGTTCGTATTCATTGTGTCACGCAGAAGATATGGGCCGACGAATATTGTTGACGTCATTACGCATCACAAGTTCACTTTTGATCGAGTTTGAATCCACTCAACCGTCATGTTCGGATCGTTATCATGTAGCGCCCAGCCATGACACGTCAACATGGAATACAGCCTCGTTACCCTAGGAGATGTTTTCAAACAATTCAGGCCAATCTTCATGCCATCCAAGCATTAACTCTCCATATACATTTCTGCAGTCACAGACTTCAGGTTTTAGCTCCTGCACGTAAATAAAAATCCCTATTGGTGTTGTGTGTTTAAAAAATGTTTCCTCATAAGTTCAGGGATGCTAAAAATTCTGTAATTATGTCCTAGTTACTTTCCACCAACACTGTAGATTTTTGTTTTTTTAAGCATTTCACCGCAAGCAAGGTTGGAAGCCATTAGCACGCAAGGGGTTACAGAGGATTTGGAGCGAGAGCAAATAGGAGTGATAGAGGAAAGGATGACGAGAAGGATAGGGGATACATCAAGGCAACTGGAGATGTCGATTGAGATTACATTTGAATAGTTGGAGATTGTAGCTATCAGGGAAACAGGAAAATGGATGGGAATTCCACAGGCGATAGGTGAGAGATATGAAGCCATTGGAGGAGAAGAGGCGGCTACATTTAATAGTTTCAACAGTCAAAGGGCGAGAGCGAGATGCCAACCTCGTAGGATGCTTGAATTCTGGGAACCAGCGAAAGCAGCTCATCTTAGCAATTACCATGAAAGTATTTGTAAAAAAGACAGAGAGAGGCGGCGGCACGCCTTTTAGAGATCTACTACAGACGAGATGCCAGATCAGGGCCAATTGAATTGCATATCCGTTTCTGGATCTTATCAAGAACCTCGAGGTAAACAGAAGGGGCTCCAGACCATATACGGCAGCAATACTCCATGCAAGGGCGAATGGTTGATTTGTAGATTTGAAGGACCGATTCCGCGGAGAAAAATTTCCTGGCGCGGAACATGGAGCCACCTTTCCTTGACTCAATGTATTTGTTACATCTTAGGTCAGTTGATAATATGAGACCGAGCATCCGCAGAGAAGAGCTCTAATTCTAATGGTGGGCAGGGAAGGAAGTATGTGCATTAATCGTTTTTTTTTAGAATAGTGGTAGTATTTTGTATGCTTAATAATTTAACTTTTAATTTTTTGAAAAGACTCACGGTCTACGCCTAGTAAAACCAACTGCACTTTGTACTTCCTTGCTGTTTGCACTTCACCACAAATTTAGTTTCCATAGATCAATGTATCGTTATTTCAGATGGTGCGACTAATGGACGGACTAACAAAAGTTACAGAATTTTATATATAGATCTTGTAAATATATATAAACATACATTGTTAAAATCGGCTCATGACGGATTAAAACCACCTCAACGATGTATACATACAAACATACACACTTACACACCGAGAAAGAACAAACTAGACAGATAGACAGGCAGGCAGACATACACAGTGCTTTTAAAGATTAGGAAATAAATAATCCCCCTTTTAGTTTTGGATCTTCCTCAGGAATATGTTCATTTCTCCCGGGTTTTATGAGTGTAACTAGATCCCCTTCTTTTGTTGAGTGTCTGTTTTTAATTTCTTTCTTTCTGTAAACGTTTTTTTGTTTCTTTCATATATATTTTTTTTGATTAGTCTAAAACGCTTTTGCATTGCAGCGCTTCATATATATATATATATATATATATATATATATATATATATATATATATATATATATCGTTATATCATATATATATATATATATATATATATATATATATATATATATATAGATAGATATATATATATATGATATACCGATATATTAGGTTGGTGCAAAATAATGACGTATTAATGTCGTTTTTTTACGTTAAAAATACGTCAAAAAACGACATTATTACGTCATTATTTTTTGCACCAATCTAATATAACGATATATAAATTGTTATTATTTTATATATCAACAAACAATATTCACAAAAATAGTGGAAAAAAGTTTTTGTGACACGTTTCATCCTCCATGAAAATTCATGAAATTTTAACGGATAAAACGCGTCAGAAAAAACGTTTTCCAATATGTCATACTATATATATATATATATTTATATATATATATATAGTTTATGAAAAACTAGTAATCCGTATGGGTAAGCCTAAGGAGGATATAATCCAGATAGGTCAATATAAATCGAGAGCAAATAATTTAAATAAAAACAGACCACTTTAAGGTTCCATGTAATAAATTATTTCACCACAGCCCTTTTAAAAGGGCTGCTGATCATCAGACTTTACTTCCAAACAAAAATGAAAAGACAATTTACACATTTTTGACGGGCCGTATTAAACATATGTAAATTAACGAAGTGAGGAAGTGAGGGGGAAGAGAGAGAAGACATGAGTGAGTACGCAGATATTGACACATTTAAACGGTTAACTTAACGGAAGTTATATATTGAAATCGAAGGGGTAGCGAAGAAAAAACTCATAGAGAGAAAAAGAGAGAAGGGAGTTAAGAGAGAAGGGAGTTAAGAGAGAAGATAAGAGAAGAGAAGAGAAGACAAGATGTCACTAATTTTCTTTGTAAAAAAAGCAAGAAACAGACGCTGTTATTTTGCTTTACTTTGAAAGTGTTATTTTGGGGTTTCATAAAGATTATAATGTTTGATATAAATTTGAATGTCTCTAGACTGTTTACAAATAATTCTATTTGATGTTTGTTAGTGATTTAAATTTTTAAGATTTTGGGGATTTTCTATGAAATAGTCGATTAGAAAAATATTCATAGGAAATACACAATTTTATTTTAAAATATAGGTTTACTTCTAGTAATCTTTTTTTAAACTCTTTAAAAAAATTATTGATTATTAAGTTGACATCTCTATCCGTTTGAATGTTGTTCATGAATTTAACTCGTGACTGTTTCTAGATAGGTAATCTCTTTTACTTGAATTTTAGTTAGTATGGGGTAATAAAAATTTAAGTAAAAAAGATTATCTATATAGAAACAGTCACGAAGGCTGTGGTGAAATAATCTATTACATGGAACCTTAAAGTGGTCAGTTTTTATTTAAATATAAACATATATATATATATATATATATATATATATATATATATATATATATATATATATGGTACAGGTAATAATAAAATTGTGTATCTGCAAAATTGACCAAATCGTGTAGCAGCATTCGATATTTGTCCATCCCATAAAATGTATATTAAAAAAAAACAAAAAAAAACATGAAACGTGTCTCAAAATCTTTTCCTAATACATGCAGAGTTATTAAAAAAGAAAGAACTGAACCATTTAGTTCGACATTCCAACAACCTGACGAAGGCCGTGTGTACAACGGCCGAAACGTTGTGCTAAACATTGCGATAACGATGAGGACAATAGTCCGGATAATGTAAATAATGTATGTAATACCTCATCTCAGAAATATGGACAGATACTTAAAGGCCGAAACGTTATAATAAATATGGCGATAAAGATGAGGGCAATATTCCGAATAATGTAAATAATGTACATAATACCTCATCTCAGAAATAAAGATAGATACTGAAAGGCCGAAACGTTGTAATAAATATGGCGACAAAGATGAGGACAATAGTCCGAATTATGTAAATAGTGTACATAATACCTCATCTCAGAAATATAGACGAAAACAATTACATCACCGATCAGACCGCGAACTCAGTCATAATGAATGGATGCCCACTGGAGAGTTTCTGTATCTTGATAAATGAACATTAAACTCAACGCTGACCTGAAATGGAACTCAAACATAAGATCCATTGGTAAAGATAACGGAAAAATTATCGGTTCCCTGTAACGCTCCAGTAAGTACCTGACTGCTCTTGCTATCCTCTAGTTTTACAAGACCCAGAATATGCAGAACATGGGGTACTGGGAGGAGGGAGCAACATAGTACTTTCTTCATAATGTCGAGTCCAACAGCGTCTCAGAGTCCTTGTAATTATTAGACAAACGCTGTGGCGGGATGTGACAAGTCTCTCACTTCTCTATCGGAACTTCCATGGAAAATACTCGGAAAACTGCATTCTTGTTTCCGCCAGTTCTAATCTTTTGTTCCAGGACCCACCATGCCACTCAAATTGATGCAAAACACCCTCATTCTCTCTGTATGTGTCACGGGAATAACTTCTTCCCATGAACGACAGCTCCATGGAACGGACACTTAAGAGGATGTTTCTCCAATCACTACAATATTAATCAGTTCATGACTAGGGTTAACAATTATCTTCATCTTCTATAATTTGTTAATTGCAATCACGCGGAAGGCATTGTCTCCTAGAAAAGCACTGAATTTAACCTGGGGACATATTACCACACTTTTCTTCCGGAAAGGTATATAAATTAATTGACATGGCCAAAGTATAGATCTAAATCCAGTTGAAAATTAATAGCAACATTTTAACAGTGGTCAGTATAAGCAGTACCCTAAAAAGTAACAACTACCCTGGGTATGTTGCAGCAGCGCTGACAAACTGGGATAGATTGGTACAAGAGGATAACTGAACTCAGAGAAGAATTTTGACCTGCTTAATTCTATGTCAAGCGATTATCGGAGAAAATGCAGAATATCTGTTGTCCATATAACATCAGAACGACCTTCGACACTTCGTGGACACCTCATCTGAATAATACCTCCAACTGAAAACATGACTAAGATATGTGTGTACTCCACCTAGTGCAGCTGTAGTTAGCAATATAAAGTAGAAACTTGCCGCTCCCATATGGTAAGACTGCAAGAACATCGTAGAGCCGTAAGACGAGGGGAAATAAAAATCAGGCGTAGCTGACCACATATGGAAGGAAAACTGATATCAACGCTTCCTGTGAGATGAGGTTGAAATAACAGAGAACTTCACTGGAAAATACGAAAACTTAAGGAATGATGGCATGTGCTAGGACGCAAAAATTTCCTGAGCCGGCCAAGCATAGAAATGAATACAATATGGGAACCAATAATACGAAGTGCTAGAGAAAATTAATATCAACAAATTGCAATCTGATTTCTCCAAGAAGCTCGAGACCGTCTTCAACAGAATTACCGATGAAGAAGAGCGAATATGGATCAAACATATCCAGAATAAATCCTTCAGATACGAATTCAATGCAGTCAAGGTCCGCCAAGTGCAAAAAATTAAACAGATTAAAATGACAGGTGACACACAAGGTCCAGCATCGCCCAGTGAAAGCAGTAATCGACATCAGTCAAAACTAGCTGAGTACCCCTGAGGAATCAGTACTAAGCAAAGGTCTCAACTTTGCTATAATCATCAGGCGGATACCATACTTGGACATCATTGCCCGAATCGTGGAAATAGCCTTGAACATTCATCCTGATCGGGCGGATGAGCTAAAATGGAAAGGGAGAAAGCAAAGTCAAACATCAGAAAACCGGAGAGGGTGATAATCAGAACCCTACAGATGAATGAAAACTTAAGGAATCAGCAGATATGCTAGGCCACAAAAATCACCCAAGCTGTCCAAGCATAGAAATGAATACAATTTGGGAACAATAATACGGAGTCCTAGAGAAAAGCAATAATATCAACAAATTGCAATCTGATATCTCCAAGAAGCTCGGTGACTTCTTCAACAGAATTGCCGATGCAGAACATCGAATGAGGATGCAACATGTCCGGGATAAATACTTCAGACACAAATTCAATGCTGTCAGTGTCCGTCAAGTACGGAGATTAAACAGATTGAAAGATCAGAAGGTGACACACAAGGTCAACCCCCCACCCCCAGTCAATACCAACTGTGTGCCTTTTAGGAGTCAGTAATAAACAAGGGTCTGAATCAAAATGAAAATCCCTCAGAGCGGATGATCGGAGATGGAAATGCGAGACAGAAACTGGAGATCAAACCGCCCAAATCAAATATCACGAAACTGGAGAGGCTGACAATAAGAATCCCACCGAGGAATGAAAATATCACTATACTAGCAGCTGGCAAAGGCAATGCTACTGTAGCGAAGGATAAATCGAAATGCACATGAAAGTAGGAAGACCTCGTTTGAAATGGTGTCTCATGTAAAGTATCCAACAAGAAATGTCGCGGATCCTAAACAAGATCTAGAAAACTGTAAATGTGAAAGAACTTTTGGTGTAACGCTGCGACAACTGTCTTAGGTGAGAAATGTTTTAAAAAGCGATAATTAGAATAATATAAGCTAGTCATATGATGAAAGTGAATTTAAAATAAATAATTATAAATATTTTTTTTATAAATAAACTAATAAATATCAAGTGACTAATATCTTTGTTTTAAATTCCCAAGAAGAAAAATATATAAATTCACTTTCATCATATGACTAGGTTATATTGTTCTAATTAACGCTTTTTAAAACATTTCTCACCTAAGACAGTTGTCGCAGCGTTACACTAAGCACTCTCACATTTACAGTTTCCTCAAAATTCACAAAGACGGTATTCCACTCAGGCCGATTGTTAGCTGCCAAGGGTCTGTGTACTACCCCCTTAGTTGTTTCCATGTAGTTAGAAATGTCACCTTGTCTCTTCCTTGTTAATAGGAAAAGTCATTTTTCATATATGTCCGAAACTCCGCCCACTTCGTGGAAATAATCAAAGATGCCCATATTATACAGATTACTATCAATAAATAGCACAGTTTGAAATCATTTGAAAAACTATTCATCATACTAATTATGTTAGGGAGAAGAATGGAAAAAAAAATTATCTAAATGTTGTCATATAAATAAACAACGGCAAACTTCGCCCTTCGTGCCCGTAAAAAATCAAAGTGTCAAAAGGATGGTTTTTACATTGACGCCGCTATTATTATAACTACCTGCGCACTCCCGTGAATGTGCATTATATTTAAAAAAAAAAAACTATGATTAGAATTTTGCAACAACAATAATAAACCCGATTTTTTTATTAGATTATATAGATATCTTTTTTCTTTATTACTTTGTTTATTGGAACAGTTGGAAAATGATCGGCTACTTGTAAATTGATTCGAACTTTATAAAATGATAAATAATAAGAATTTCCTTATAGTGGGTTCACATATTTGAATAATTTAGTATACGTTTATAAATTGATGAAGGAAAACTATTTTCATATTTATTTCTTTATAAATTGATAAATAATACATACTTCATTGAATTATTAGTTTCAATAAAAGTGTAAATATAAAAGTATTCTCATAAATAAATAAAATATAATCAATAAAATAATTAACTATAAATATTTCTTATAAATAAACTACCTAATAAATATCTAGTGATTAATATCTTTGTTTTAAATTCTCAAGAAGAAAAATATATAAATTCACTTTCATCATATGACAAGGTTATATTATTCTCATTATCGCTTTTTAAAACAATAAACATTGCTGAAGAGTGAATGAAGTTAAAATAATAGCGGTGTCAACGGAAAAAAAACCTTTTGACAGACAGTTTTTTGAAGGAACGGGCGACCAAGTTTCCCGAATCAAAAATTAGATGAAATTAACTAAATACGCTATTTACATTGATCAGATTGTTCTCCTCGTCTTTGTTGTCATATTCAGCATGTTTCGGTCGTAGTCCGCTCCGGTCTTGTTCAGGTGACTGGAATTTCGAACAGAGTCATTTATTTTGTCTACCGGGGTAGATTGTTCTAGTTCAACGTGCCATGCCTCTTCCGCATATGACAACAATGTCATAACAGTCCGAACAATGTAAATAGTGCAAACAGTTACAATAACTCATCTCAGAAATGCAGACAGAAATTAGCTAAAAATGAATATAATCGATCACTTATACAGTTACGGTTCGTTATAAAAGAAATCAGTGTAACCATTTTTAATAAAGAGTTGATCTATAGTGAAAGCTTTGTGTATAAAGCTTTAAGACATTCTCCTGTTTCAGTGCGCATTTATTAGGATGGTGCAAAAATAATGTCGTTTTTTGACGTAATTAACGTAAAAAAAAAAACGACATTATTTTTGCACTAACCTAATACAAGCTATTATAGATGTTTATATTATTGGTAATACGAAATATAAGTTGCCATATTTTATTTCTGTAGCACAATTCGTTAAGAATATTTATTCTATCTTTTATTACGGCATCACTGGCAAATAATTGAAAATGACACTTCATATTTGAGTGGAGTTTCTGTCATTTTGCAAAGTCACCTTTAAACCGGGGTTTCATGCCATCATTCTTTCCTTCCCATCATTCATTGCTTCTTTGTTTCATTCAGTTCACCTCCCCCTTTTTTTATCATTATTTTCCCCATTTGTTGCTTACTCTTTACATTGCTAGAACGATTTTCTCATTTCACTATTATTGTCTGGATTTTATTTTCACTTTTTATACGTGTGTATTGGTTTCTTTTTTTTCTCTGTCTCTTCCTGGTGCATTTTATTCGCTTCCGTTCAGTTTTCACTCTCGCCACTATTTTGTTTTAAATCCTTTCCCGATCTTTTGTAGATCCTAGGTGTCCATCTATAAGAATGCTTCGAGGATATTTCCCTCGACATTGACTCTTTCATTCAAAGTTCTTACTTTCTTGATCCGTTGATTTCATTATTTCTTTCTTTTAGTGAGTGTTTCTCATTCAGACTCGTGTCTCATTCGGAGTACATCTTACTTTTCTTTGTTTTTTTTTTTCTAAGTCTGTTTTTACTTCTTTCTTCCGCATCTCTCATTCAAGCAATACTTTCATTCTAACTTTCTTTCTTGGTTTCTTTTTTTCTTTCTTTCCAGTTTTCTTTTCTTTTATTTGTTTTTCTTTGCTTTTGTTTGATTTTCCTTCCTTCTTTCCTTTCTTCCTTCCTTCCTTCCTTCCTTCCTTCCTTTCAGTCAATATTCATTTCTTTCTTTGTTCTTTTATTTACACTTTTCTCTTACTTCCTTTCTTTCATCCACTCAATCACATTTCTGATTTCTTTTCCATTTGTCTAATTTTCTTTTCTTTCTTCATCTCAATCGATATTCAGTTTTTCTTTCTAGATTTCTATACATTTTTCTCTTTCATTCATTCTTTCTTTCTTTCTTATTTCCTTCCTTCCACTCAATCTTATTTCTGTCTTTCTTTTCTTTTGTTTAATTTTCCTTCTTCCCTTCCTTCCTTCATTTCAATCGATATTCTTTTTTCTTCTAGTTTTCTATACATTTTCTCATCTCTCTTTCTTTCTTTCTTTCTTTCTTTCTTTCTTTACCTTCCTCCGTTCCTTCCACTTAATCTCATTCTGTCTTTCTTTTCTTTTGTCTAATTTTCCTTCTTTTCTTCTTTCCTTCCTTCATTCCTTCATTCCTTCCTTTCTTCCTTCCTTCCTTCCTTCCTTCCTTCCTTCCCTCCTTCCTTCTTTCATTTCAATCGATATTCATTTTTACTACTAGTTTTCTATACACCGTTCTCTTTCTTTCTTTCTTTCTTTCTTTCTTTCTTTCTTTACCTTCCTTCGTTCCTTCTGCTCAATCTCATTCTCTCTTTCTTTTCTTTTATCTAATTTTCCTTCCTTCCTTCATTCCTTCCTTCCTTTCTTCCTTCCTTCCTTCCTTCATTTCAATCGATTTTCATTTTTCCTTCTAGTTTTCTATACACTGTTCTCTTTCTTTCTTTCTTTCATTCTTTCTTTACCTTCCTTCATTCCTTCCGCTCAATCTCATTCTGTCTTTCTTTCCTTTTGTTTAAGTTTCCTTCCTTCTTCATCTCAATCGATATTCATTTTTTCTTTCTAGATTTCTCTACATTTTTCTCTTTCTTTCATTCTTTCTTTCTTTTCTTTACATTCATTCTTTCTTTCCACTCAATATCATTCGGTCTTTTTTTTCTTTTGTCTAATTTTCTTTCCTTCCTTTCTTCCTTCGTTCATTTCAATCGATATTCATTTTTCTTTTAGTTTTCTATACATGTTTCTCTTTCTTTCTTTTTTCTTTCTTTCATTCTTTAATTCTTCGTTCCTTCCACTCAATCTCATTTCAGTTTTTCTTTTCTTTTGTTGAATTTTCTTTCCTCTCTTCCTTCCTTCATTTCAGTTAATATTCATTTTTGCTTCAATTTTTCTATACACCGTTCTCTTTCTTTCTTTCTTTCTTTCTTTCTATATTCCTTCCTTCGTTCCTCAATTCCTTCATTCCTTCCTTTAGATTTCTTCTTTTTTTTTCTTCTTACTTCGTTTCAATCTATATGCATTTCATTCTTTCTAGTTATCATTGTTACTTTCTTTTTGGTTTGTTTTCATTCCTATGTTTTCTTTCTAACATACTTCCTCTGAATCTCGATTTCTGTCTTTCTTTATCTGTTTTTCCTTTCTTCCTTCCTTATTGATTTTTCTTTTTACATTTTTCTTTCTTACGATCTATTTTCCTTTATTCTTCATTTTTTGTTTATTTGTTTCTTTCATTAAGGAAATTTTCTTCTTCTTCTTTATTCATTTTACACTTTTTCGATCTTTTTTTCTTTCTTTCTTTCTTATTTCTCTATTTTTTTACATTTTTTCCTTTTTTGTTTGTACATTTCTTTCTTTAAGTGACTTCTTCTATCCTTCTCTTTCTTTCTCTCTCCCCGCTCTCTTTCGCAGTCAGCCTTTCCCGCCCTCTATGTGACAGTTTCCATTTTCTTTTTTAGTGTTACTTATAAAGCTTTTACAAAATGTTAATGAAGTCTTTTTTGTTTTTGTCTTTAAAGTTTTACATTTCTTTCTTTCTTTCTTTCTTTCTTTCTTTCTTTCTTTCTTTCCCCTATGACAATTTTCCTTTTATCTCTCTCCTTACTTACTTACTTCCTTCCTTCCTTCCTTCCTTCCTTCCTTCCTTTCTTTCTTTCTTTCTACTCACATCATTTTCTTTCTTTCTTTCTCCTATCACAATTTTCATTCTATCGCTCTAACTTTTTCATTCTTTTTCATTCTTTCTTTTTGTCTCCTATTATCATTTTCACTTTTCTTCTTTTCTTTCTTTCTTTCTTTCTTTCTTTCTTTCTTTCTTTCTTTCTTCTATCATCATTTTCCTTTTATCTCATTTATTTTTTTCTTTCTTTCTCCCTTTCTTTCTTCTCCTGTAGCCGACACTCCGCTGGCTATGTCTTTTGAAACGAACTGATTCTTTCATTGTCTCAATTTTCAGGATGGAATTCTTTGGCATTTTCAGACTTCTCAGACATATAACCTCAAAGAACAACAAGGAATCCCACAAGGTAAAACAAGAGCTTCTTTGTTGCTCTTTTCTGTCAGACCATTCCATCATTCAGAACCTCGACAAAAAGAATAAAGAAAAGATAGCAAAACAAGTTTAAACGTTCTCTCCCCAGGTTGAAACGCTTTTAACCTCTTCTGTATTTCGGCAGAACCATAGCGAATTCCAGCGCCAGCGATTAAAATTTCCCAAACAAAAAAGCCATTAGGAATCCGCTTCTCTTTTACGGCTTTTATGGATTTATTTTAACCTTTGAGTGACACGATCAACCATTTTCATTTAACAAGGCACCAAATCAGTGTTGTTGTTGTTTCCGTAGGCGGATGTAAAATCAACATCATCAAAAACAAAATTTACCCTTCATCTAATGATCAGAGCACATCTTTGTTTCGTTAGAAATGTTGAAATCAAATGTCTTAGTAACGAATTAAACCAGTTCTCCCAATAAAACAGGGGTCGGACTAAACTTTACATGAAGACATGCTTTTAATAATACTTCATAATTTTCCTACGTATATATATATATATATATATAGAGAGAGAGAGAGAGAGAGAGAGTTAAACCTAGAGATCAAGACAAACCTACCAAGGTTTCAACTAAGCGGATCGTCAGGGAATGCCGGCGTAAGCTGGACGATTATTTTCGATTAACGTACCTGTTCTTGGCTATTTCTTTATTTATACCTTCTTTTCCCTTTGGTATTGGCTTGTTTATTTGCAAATCGACACACTGAACGTTTTCCGAAATTGTATAGCTTCTTATACTTATAAGATTTTTATTAATAATAATAATAATAATAATAATAATAATAATAATATATACATACATACATATATATATATATATATATATATATATATATATATATATATATATATATATATATATATATATATATATAAACACAGATTAAAACGTTAGAGTATTAGAACACTGCAAGATTTCCTACCCAATTATAAAATTAAAATCAAAATAATGTGTCTTGCTTCAATTCTGACACTTTATCCGTTTCTAAAATTCAGAGAGCATATGGCGAAAGTTCAAGTTTTCATCCTCCATGTTGAAGGCATTCATTTCGGATTTGCAACCAGGCGATGCCAGGTTTTAATCAGGAACACATCAAAAATCGGGGAACCCCCCACCCCAAAAAAAAACACCAGTGTCAAGTTGCATTTTAGATTAACACGGAAAATGAAACACTAGTCTTATATATTGAAACCTTTAATTACTTTCTCTGTCTTTCCACACACACATATATAGATATACACGCGCGCAAACACACACACACATATTCATTCATATATATGAAAAGTAGAAAATGTAATTGACGATAAGAAAAACTGTAGTAGTTGCTGACGCGTTTCGTCCAATGTGAACTTACTCGAGGCAAAAAAACGAAATGAATTTATTTAAACAAAGTAACTAATTATAACAAAAACAAAATGTCCTTAGCAACTGGAAGAGTTTAGAGAACGGTATTTTCAAAAGAAAATAGTTGAATCCGTCAAAAGAGCAATATCTCCACACATGAGAGTAACTGACGTAATTTTCAGTTAACAGAATGGAAATAGCGTTCTCTAAATTCTCCCAGTTTTTTGTAACTTATATATAACTTATTTTCGTAACTTATATATATATATATATATATATATATATATATATATATGAAACTACATGTCAAAACGTCCTGTTCTACATACAGAAATTACATATATATATATATATATATATATATATATATATATATATATATTTATGTAACGTCTGTATATAGAACAGGACGTTTTGAAATGTAGTTTCATATATATATATATATATATATATATATATATATATATATATATATATATATATATATATACATGGATTAAACTTTTTCAATATCAACAAGAACGTGACGGTTTAATATACATATATGTGGCTGTGCGTGTGTATGTATACATTGACAATATACAAAGACAAAAGTAATATATATATATATTGTTAGAAAACCAATAAGGTGAGAGTGTATAGTGCTGAGAATAACGACGAAAAGGAGAAATAAACACGATAAAAACACGACAGGGCATAAACACGTTTTCACATTTGTGCTGTCAGGCGGTGGCACATATACACGTACACGCAGACACTATGAAAAGATGAAGAGAGAAAAAAATCAACTTTTTTCACCAATGAAAGCGTATCACTTTTTAAACTTCAGTATAAAAAAGTGCGTGAAAATAAACAGTCAGTTGCCGGGAGGAAACAATTGCTTGGAGGTCTGTCTATAATATTCTTGAATCAAGATGCTGAAGGTAACATCATTCAGCAAAATCACCAACTTTATACTTGTTTCAATCATATATATATATATATATATATATATAGAGAGAGAGAGAGAGATAGCTAGCTAGATAGCTAGCTAGATAGATACCGTGTGCAACACCAAAATTATCCACATCGTGTAACATCAAAATTGTCCAATTGTTAGATCAGGTTCTGCACCATTGTGTCTTAGAAATGATTAAACACATCTTACTGGAATACTCCTAGGTCTTTATAACACTATTTGGCTCTTCTTTAACTAATAAGAATGTATATTTACTCACTAAGCATAACAGAATAATCATGATGAAATCGATCATAGACGACATGTTCATGTTAATTTATCATTGCTAAGGATCGGAAGTTAATGAAGAATTGAAAAGATGTTTCACGCACGATTTCATTTTGAAATCTTTTTTTTTTTTTACTGCTGATTGGGGTGTCATAGCTGAAACTCCTCTGTCAAGTCTCAAATGCCTTATGAATTGAGTTGGATCTTTTCTAATTGACCTCTTTAGTTTTAAGGGGAAATAATGATCCCTCTTGCTGTTCTAACCTCCTGATCCGGTTTTCTTCAATCTATTCTTCTTTCTTTTTTAAATTTATTCACCGTCCTTGAATGAACTTTGAAGATGGAAACCAGAGTATGAATGTGGGTACTATTGCTGAAGGCCTGCATGATCTTTTTTCCTCTCATCATTGTTTAGTTGGGAAGATGTAGTGGGGTCTGGCACAAAAGTATTTAACCTGTCATCTTTCTAGCTAAATAACTCAAAGAATTTTCAGTGATTCTCACGATAAGAATGGTGTCAAGATTGTGTATCGTCTTATCTGAAAACCTGGAAAAAATAAACTCATTTTGGTGGGTTTTTTTTTACTATTAACAGCCTTTTTTCCGTTTGCCTCTATTTGGAGTAGCAAGGTATAAATTACACGATAATATGACTAACACTGGGTGACAAAAACAGGAGAGGGCACCTTCAGAGAAAGGAAATATGTCTGCAAAAAGAGAGTTTTTCAATATCCCTATTGCAATTTCTCTACGTATAGAGAAAGCTTTTTAAGGAGAGAAAAAAAAAAAAATATGCGTATTTTTTTGTTTTGTTTTTTATTTCATTCTTTCACATCATGCCTTCAATAGTTTGAACAGAGGGCTAGTTTCTTCCTTCACCAGCTTTTCTTACGTAGCGGAATGCACAATAAAAAAAAAAAAAAAACTTTTAAGATGAATCTCATTTGGAATTTCTTCAGGATATTCAAATTGTTTCCACTATTTATATTTGAACTATTCTAATTTTTGTTGTTATTATAATAATGCTTGTTTCATCCACAGGTTTATATTGATCTGGATAACTTAAATGATATTTTTAATTCTGGGTATAACGATGCACTACATCCAACATTTGATCGGGAGATTGGAAGTATTGATGAGCCTGGAACGACCTCTTCATTGCTGTTATTCCCAGTTTCACCCTGATCCGAGGTGTTAGCACCTGTTAAGGCACAATTTACGGGCAAATAGTGATCACCAAAACTAAAACAAAACACTATGAAAGTATAAAAATACATTGTTATATTAAAAATAATTACCAACAATCCATATTCATAGTAGAATTATAAACTATACAAATTTAAAGAAAAATAATTCCCAATACATTTTGTAAAATATTTAACAAAAATACATTTTACAGAAAAGAGGGAAAACAATGAATTTTATAGAAAATGGCTAACAATGCATTTTATAGAAATGACCAACAATGCAATTTATAGAAAATGGCCAACAGTGCATTTTATAGAAAATAGCCAACAATGCATTTTATAGGAAATAGCCAACAGTGCATTTTACAGAAAATAGCCAACAATGCAATTTATAGAAAATAGCCAACAGTGCATTTTATAGTAAATAGCCAACAATGCATTTTATAGAAAATGGCCACCAACGCAATTTATAGGAAAATAGCCAACAATGCATTTTATAGATAAAGGGCCAACAATGCAATTTATAGAAATATGGCCAACAATGCATTTTATAGAAAATGACCAACAATGCAATTTATAGAAAAATAGCCAACAATGCATTTTATAGAAAATGAACAACAAATCATTTTATAGAAATATGGACAACAGTGCAATATATAGAAAATGGCCAACAGTGCATTTTATAGAAACGGCGAACAAAGCATTTTATAGGAAATGGCCACCAATGCAGTTTATAGGAAAATAGCCAACAATGCATGTTATAGATAAAGGGCCAACAATGCAATTTATAGAAATATGGCCAACAATGCATTTTATAGAAAATGGCCAACAAAGCAATTTAAAGGAAATAGCCAACAATGCATTTTATAGAAAATGGCCAACAATGCATTTTACAGAAAAATGCCAAGAATGCATTTTACAGGAAAAATGGCCAACAGTGCATTTTATAGAAAATGGTCCACAATGCATTTTACAGAAAATATGCCAACAATGAATTTTACAGAAAAAATGGCCAACAATGCATTTTATAGAAAATGGCCAACAATGCATTTATAGAAAAATGGCCAACAATGCATTATACTTGATGGCATAAAATTTCATTCAAAATATATTGAATCCATATCACTGTGTTCAAAATATATAGATTTCAGCATTAATTAACCCATAGATCAAATGAAATCAACCCACTACAGGGATTTCTGAACTGAACACTTTATTTAATCTACGGATGTAGACTGTTCTCGATCCACTGCCCATGTCTAGGGAAATATATCCAGGTCAGGTGTAAGGCTCCAATTTCGTATAAAATCTTTGGTTCGTCGTTATCATTTCAGTCCCTGGGTTGGTCTGTGGAAACAGGCGAGTAATAACTGAACAGTACTAAAAATAAGACGCTATTCCTAGACCCGTAGATTAAATAAAGGGATTAATTCTGAATTCTTTGAAGATCAACCATACATCCGAAGATGGCCGGAGAGCAAAACGATCAATTCATACAGAAAATATCCAAATTAATTCTGAAAAGTAACTTTACCCTTAAAAATGTGTTACGCGCGTTAATATCTCGTAAAAGCAACGAATAAACATTTGCAAAGATACACACACACACACACACACACACACAAACTATAGGGTCACAGCTCTCAACAAGGTATCGCCCCATTTTATGTTCCGGTAGAAGGTAGATTTTTTATGAGAGAAAGTTTTAATTTCATGCCCAACTGATTCTGAATTCAGAGTTGCACTTCGGGTTTTCCTTGATATTTAATCCATAGCTGGATGATAAGAAATGGATCCATAGCTCTTTTATGCTTAGAATATTACTGCCACATATGGTCCGATCTTTCTGCTATTTACTTAAAGATTCTTGATAAATTCCATAGGAGAATCAGCAATATTATTGGTTCTGACCTGGCGTCTCGGTTTCAGTGATTTTCCAACCACCTTAAAGTTGCTTCCCTGTGAATTGTCTATAAATACTTTTATGGTAATTTTTCGGATGAGCTCTTTCCAATAATTCCTATGCCTCATGAATTTAAACGCAGTACTAGACTAGCGACGACGCTAGGGTTAAGGCTAGGGTTGGTTCACTGTTTCGTGCTAGACAATTTTTCTCTCCTGAATCTATCTGACATATTTAAAGATGACCCATTCTCCCATGCTTTGGATATTGCTGGTTCCGTGTTCCTGTTGTATATTTGGAGATTCTTGATGGGATCAAAAAAAAAAAAAAAATCAGAAATGTTCTTGATCCTGACCTGGGGTCTCAGGGTCAGTGACGTCCTCCCCTCCGTAATGTTGCTCTCTTGTGAATTTTCTATAAATACTTTCAAGGTAATTTTTCGGATGAACTCTTTGTAATGATACTTGGGCTTCATGAATTTAGACTGACGACTTGTTCTGATCAGTTTATAGTCGAATTGTCTAGATGTAACATTAAGTTATATGCTAACAGTTTCTCTTCTGACATTTCTCACTTGTGGAAGTCTCTTCCAGCTCGATCCTTTCCAGCCACGTTAATGACTTCCTCGGTGTAAATTTGATTTAAAAAAAAGAAAAGAGCATCCGTGAATGTAACGAAATGATCTGGAATTTGAATAACTGTGATTTCTTGGTTAAGTTAATACAATGGACTCCTGCTACCCTTTTTTTTTTTTAGAATTTTTTATTGATGTAAATCCTTCCAAGGTGTGGTTTTGAATTCAGGGTTCTCATTCTCTTCAATTGATGGATACAGGAACCTAGAGAGACTATATTACTATGCTATTTATCGCATAGCTGAGGGTCGTAAGATATGGTTTCATACTTTTCCCAAAAGCATTAGTGCAAAGGGGTTATAAATAACGAAATATGAAAAATGTTTCTCCGATTCAATTATTCTGTTATTCTCTCAGCGAATCCTTAATAAAATAAAATAAAATGCTTTATTTTTTTTTACTAGCTTAAAAGACGCCCTGTCGGTCGCCATTTAAGCTAGCTCCTGTGGATGGTTCTTGATTAGACCTTCATCACAATAAATAAGGAAGAGTAAATGCAATAAACAACCCTAAACTACAGAAGGGCTCAAAACTGATTGATGTATTTAAGTATTGCATTAATATTTAACCTTACCTTTTTGAAGTTCAACGATAATTCTTCTGTTGGCACTAAATTTAAGAACAAAACTTCATCGCATGAAATCACGCAAAAATGACGCCGAAAACAATGGCAGTAATGAAAACTTGGGAATCAAAAAAATCAGGATTGCTGGAGCGGATTCCACCCGGAATGGGTTTAATTTGCTCACGGGGTCGGCCTGATTCCAAAATCGTATTATATATTGGCCTACGACATCTAGGAGTAAAGTTTTAAAAATCTGACACAGTAACACACTGACATTCGCAATTATTATATAGAGGAATACCTCTATTTGCGAGGTGTAAATGGTTATCGGTCCGATCAAGAATGGATTTCAAAATATAACCAGAGAAAATCTATAGGTTTTGTCGTTGATAAATCTAAATGTCTGAAAGGTCTGATTCATCAAGTGTTTCGTCGTTCAAGCAGATGTATTCGAGGAGAAAAACAAGATAAAAAAGGGGAAACAGAAATGCTGATAAAGACTTGTTGTTTATTTCGATTGTTGAGCAAATAACTTGCCAGCACCTCCTTGTGTGATGCGCTCGGTGAAGTAAGTATGAATGGATGGGCTAATATTTTCGTGTGGAATGGTTGCTGAGATGAGTTTACGCCCGACATGAGCCGAGACTTGCATCAAAACTGATGAAACCGTTCCAGTTCAAATGACAGCTTAAATGCACTCGGCGAACGTCAATTGTATTTCCATCTTGTAGCAACTTAAAAGGATTTACAGCGAGCGAGCGAGCAAGCGAGATCAGGCGGTCTTATCTAAGAGGCTTAATGACGAGTGGATCACGTGATTCTGAATTCAAGTAATCGAAGCGGAAATGACCAATGATGATAAGAAGGATCAGTTATACATCCTAGCGCTTCATGACAGTACGTAGCCAATACACATGCATCAGATGAATTAGTAGATTTTAAATGCTGAGGTCTAATTTGAACAAGAAATTAGGTGTACGTGTGGCAGAGATAGGTGGACACGTTGTGACAGATGTACAAGAAGAGGATTAAAAAAATAACATGGATATTTGCCTTAAAATTAAATTACTGCCGGGGCTTTTAGTGCTAAATTGAATTTCTTTTATGGAGACGTTTCAAAGGAAAGGCTATAAAATAAAGCCACTTAGATACAAATTTTATCGTTGGGAAAAGCTGCAGGCAAAGTAACTAAATTTGAAATTACAGTTTTATGAACTATTCCGTCAAGAAGGCATAGAAATGACAGAAAAAAATAGTGTTGTGACACTATTTACGACGCTAGAAAGAAAGAAGAAAAAAGAAAGGCGAGAATTAAATTTAGGTGATAAGAAGCCATCACGAAAAGGACACTGAGCGGTGTTGTTTTTCTGGCGGGGAAAAGTGGTAAGATTTTTATTTCCATTATCGAGAAGGTAAAACACAGAATTTAATCTGATTTATGTTACGGGGCGGTGAGTAAGATATATCCAATCTGTCCATGGCAATGATAAAACAGATTTTTTCAAGTTGGACAAGCAGAATTCTAAAGAGATAAAAATAAAAATTAATTAAGGACGCACTGTCCGAGAAAAAAAAAAAGGGGGGAAGATAATTTTTTTTTTTTTTTTTTAGTAAGATTTTTTAAACCGAGGCTAGTCTGGCCACACCCACGCTACTGAACACGCACTGTCCGAGAAAAACAAAAGTGTCCGCTGACCACCATGAAGGAAAGGTTAAGCCTTTGTCTATATGCAGAATATCGTTGAGAGGAGCATCTGTTAATCGTCAGGGCTGGCTATGATAGCGAAACTATTTTATCGGATCAGTAATTGGCACCAAAAATGCAAATACGTCCAAATGGCCACACACTTGATGCTGGCGAAAATCTGATTGACAAATTCCAGGTGTTTCGGTTAAGATAAGAGTCTAGGGTGTGATGTCTCCTCGAAGAAATAAAAGAAAAAAAAAAGGGGGAAGATAATTTTTTTTTTTTTTTTAGTAAGATTTTTTAAACCGAGGCTAGTTTGGCCTCACCCACGCTGCTGAACACCAATTGGCTGGGTGATGGCATGAGCGTTAGGTGGAGGTAATCATGTGAAGAAGGAGGGGAGGCCTGTTGCGCCCCCGCTGAAGGGATAGGTGTGAGATGTCACTGTGAGAGAGAGGGTAAACCCGTTGACACCCTCTGACGGCATGGTGAGATACCAATATGACAACAGAAGAAGGTAGGAAGACGAAAGACTTCCAAAAATGGAAAATAATAAAATTTTCCTGACCGAAAACAAAGAAGTGGATTGTGGATTTAGAATTATCAAGGAACCTCAAACCCCAACAAGCCCACCCCGGGTTTGGTCGGCGTCCATATAAGCAGAGTCGCAACGAGTGAAAACCAGTTCAGTTCGAGTTCGAGTGAAGTTCGCAGTTGGAGTTGCACCCGCCTCGAAGATAGCTGACTTGAAAGATTCCACGCAAATTATGACTCAATTTCTAACCAAGAAGAATTTATTTTTGAAGAACGACTTACACTCACACCACCAAAACAAGTTTTACGAATATCACCTGAAGATACACCAAGAACCAGTTTCTTAAAGAACAAACAACTTAAGATGTTAAGACTCGCCTAACAAACACAAAGTGTCACGAATCCATATAGCGGGTTGGGAAGAAGACGCAGTCCTGTATTCAGGAACCAGATATAAAATGTTGTGATCCTTTTTTAACATATTTGAACTTTTCGAGTTATTTTATTTTCTTTTACATGTACTTGTGCGGTGTTGCCCTTGATCGAACTCGGCTTGCATTACGGCCCGGCGACTGATTAATTTCGTCTGCCTAAGATCAAATCACAACGTGGGTAGGTTAGACTAGAAATCAAAACAGTTACTTCGGTAACCAGACGTTGGAGGCGAGCTGGGAACGACAAGGCTGATACCGAATTTAACTAGATTCCCATCCGAATCACCAAAAGGTTAGAACGTCACATTTGGTGCCGCGACCAATACCAAGCCAGTTGGTCGTCAGAGGACAGGATAGCACGATGGACGCGGCTAGGAAGGCGTCACATTTGGCGTAGCGACACCGCGGGGACGTCACAGTGTCTTAATTATCTGAAAACAATGCTACTACTATAAGCCTATTTTAAAAGAACCTTGGGAAGAATTTCGAATATATAGCCGCCATTTTATCATCTAAGTTTCACCGAAGAGCAGGGGGGGGGGGGCAAACCGCTGCGCGCGATTCGCATGCGGCTGCTTAGCCTTTAATATGTAGCTCATGGATATACAGTAGCGGCCATAATATAATGAAAGAAAACACCAAAGACATAAATATGTGTATTACTTAAAAAGTAATGCATGATTAGCAAAGACATTTTCACCGAATAAAGATTAGGGTGTAATGCATAAATATTATACAAAGTTACAAAAATTACATAATAGTTTGTTTTTTTTTTGTTTTTTTTTTTAATAAAGATTAAATGGAACAAAGGAAATAAGCTACTGGACAAAAGTTAAGGAACGATGTTAATAATTGGCATAAACTTTTAATTTACATTGTTAAAAAATTCGATGGAGCTTTTCAACAATAAGTAAAAGTTTATATGTAAAAGACTTTATTTTTAAGCCATATGGCAAATTCTACACGTAAAACGCTCTCTTTTGAAGAAAAAAACTCATTATCGCTATCAAGAAAAAAAATGAATTTCAGAAATTTCTGATATTGTTTATAGGTCTAAAAGTATCGTTCATCGTGTAATTAGCAGGTATAAAACCGATAAAACGTTAGATGCAAAACCAAAAACCGGCAGACCTCCAAAAACATCACAAAGAGAAGATCGAAGAATTGTTAGAATATCTACAAAAACCGTTTTGAAATTGCTAAACCAATTGCCCATAAATTTAATGAAGAGATAATAAGATCTCAATAAAAACGGTTGCTCGTAGGTTAAAAAATGCAGGATTGCATGCCCGTAATCCAGCTTCCGGGGAATTAGAATTGCGTTTCATAGTCATAAATATTTATGCTAATGGACCTAAAAAATGATAAATACAAAAGGGCTCATCTGAACATTTGCCATGGAAACTGCTATTAAAGTAACACTTCATCATCCAACAGTGGACTCCTTCAATCGAAGAGGAGTGGCCTCAGGAGAGAAGAAACTTTGATTCAAGTTCCTCAATTTGCTTTCAGATAACTTGGCGGCAACCAAATCCGCCAGCCCAAGACCACGGAATATGGTATGGATCGCCCTAGATCCGTACCCTATGATCTCAGGTTTTGAATTCAGAGTTGTCTTTCTCCTAGACCGGTTGCCAACAAAAGCTGAAAGAAGTCTTGTTATTTGTACATAGTTGGTGGCGAGATGTATGAATTCATACCTTTCCTAAGGATATTAGCACGCAAGTGAATGTAACAAACTCGATTGGAATTCGAACTCGGCTCTCCGATTCCTCAATCCCAGCCGCTATCCACTACACCACCCTGTTTCAGAATGTAGTCAAAGGCTTGAAACATATATCCTATACGGATGTGGGAAATCATTGCTCTCCGCAACTCTCTGTCTTTTGATTCTCTATCGTCTCTCATGGTGTCCGTTCTGGTAGACGTCCACACAAGCTCTAAGTAACTTATTCGAGGTTGACACTACTCTCTACGCTTCAGCATATTTTGTGAGTGTTGAATTCTTCAAACCTTCTTTCCTCATTTTATGTCCGACATATTTTCGCTGTCTCTTTCTGAATTTAAGTATCATTTTCCTTCTAGTTCTTTATTTTCTTAACGCTTCGTCGCCGCTCACGTGTTTTCCCCGTGTTTTTTTCCCAGCATTCATTGGTAGAACCACATCACTATCGATTCACAGGGCCTCTTCATCTGGAAGAAATCAATGAAGCATAAGGGGAAAAAAACTGAATGCCTCTTAATTACAGAGATTACTTTTATTTTTTTCTATCTTTTTGCTTAATATGCAAAGTTTTCTTTTTTTCTTTTTTTTAGATGCACATGCATACGAATTATATTTTAACATTAACCGGTAAGTTAAAATCGATCACCACATTTTCCCTCATTTTTAATTTTTTTTTTTTGTTTCTTTCCAGTGGTCCTACCATCCATCTGCCATTTTCTTTCTGTCTCCTTCTCGTTCTCTTACTTTCTTTCTTTTTACTTTTCATTTTGTACTTTCGTTTTAACGTCATTACTTCTTTCCTTCCTTCCTTCCTTCCTTCCTTCTGTCCTTCCTTCCTTCCTTTACTTCATTCCTTCCTTCCTTCTGTCTTTCCTTCCTTCCTTTCTTTCTTTCCTTCCTTCCTTCCTTCTGTCTTTCCTTCCTTCCTTCCTTCCTTTACTTCATTCCTTCCTTCCTTCTGTCTTTCCTTCCTTTCTTTCTTTCTTTCTTTCCTTCCTTCCTTCCTTCCTTCCTTCCTTCTGTCTTTCCTTCCTTCCTTTCTTCCTACCTTCCTTCCTTCCTTCCTTCCTTCCTTTACTTGCTTCCATTCAATGTGGATTCATTTCTTTCTCTCTGCCTTTCTTTCTTTTTTTCTTTCTGTTCAGTTTTCTTTTTCTGTTTTTCTTTGATTTTGTATTCTTTTCATTCTTCCCTTCCTTCCTTTCAGTCTATATTAATTTCTTTCTTTCTAGTTTTCTTTACACTTTTCTCTTTCTTTCTTTCTTTCTTTCATTCTTTCTTTCTTTCTTTTCCTGTTTTCTTTCTTCCTTCCACCAAATCTTGATTCCTTTCTTTCTTTTATTTCTGTGTCTATTCCTTCCTTTCATCCTTCTTATCAATCCGAATTCTTTCTTTCTTTCTTTCTTTCTTTATTTCTTTCTTTCTTTCTTTCTTTCTTTCTTTCTTTCTTTCTTGTCCTTCCTTCCTTTCAATCTCGATTTGTTTATAAATTAAAAGTTGCTCTTCCTTCCTTCGGTTCCTTCCTTCCTCACAATTTCGATTTCTTTCTTTCTTTCTTCTTGTGTACTTTCGTTCTTTCGTTTCTTTCTTTCTCTCATTTCTTTCTTTCTTTCTCTCATTTCTTTTTTCTTCCTCTCATTTCTTTCTTTCTTACTTCTCATTTCTTTCTTTCTTTTTTTTTCTTTCTTTCCTTTTTTTCTTTCTTTCTTTCTTACTGCCTTTCATTTCTTATTTCTTACTTCCTCTCTTTCTTTCTTTCTTTCTCTCTCATTTCTTTTTTTTTCCTCTCATTTCTTTCTTACTTACTTCTTCTCATTTCTTTCTTTCTTTATTTCTTTCTTTTTTTCCTTTTTTCTTTCTTTCTTTCTTACTGCCTTTCATTTCTTATTTCTTACTTCCTCTCTTTCTTTCTTTCTTTCTCTCTCATTTCTTTTTTTTTCCTCTCATTTCTTTCTTACTTACTTCTTCTCATTTCTTTCTTTCTTTATTTCTTTCTTTTTTTCCTTTTTTCTTTCTTTCTTTCTTACTGCCTTTCATTTCTTATTTCTTACTTCCTCTCTTTTTTCTTTCTTTCTTTCTTTCTCTCATTTCTTTTTTCTTACTTCTTCTCATTTCTTTATTTGTTTCTTTTTTTCTTTCTTCCTTTCCTTTTTTCTTTCTTTCTCTCTTTCTTTCTTACTGCCTTTCATTTCTTTATTTCTTACTTCCTCTCTTTCTTTCTTTCGTTCTTTCTTTCTTTCTTTCTTTCTTTCTTCCACTCATTTCTTTCTTTCTTACTTCTTCTCATTTCTTTCTTTCTTTCTTTCTTTGCTTTTAAGCTTCATTCATTTAATTTTTTCTACTTTCCACTTTTCTCTTTCTTTCAGATACACCCTTATCAGACTCTGTTCCATGATGAGTATTTTTGGCTTCATATATATATATATATATGCAAACCAGAGTCCCTTTGTTGGCATACTTCTTTTTCAGCCAATGACGACAACAAAAACAAAAACACCAACAGAAATAATAATATTAATTTGGTGCAAGAATAATGACGTAATAATGTCGTTTTTTGACCTATTTTTTAACGTCAAAAACGACATTACTACGTCATTATTTTTGCACCAACCTAATAATAATAATAATAATAATAATAGTAATAATAATAATAATAATAATAATAACAACAACAACAACAACAACAATGGCGCGTTTCTCCACATTTCCACGCACACAAATCTGCAGTAATGTAATCTCAGATGGAATATAAGAATAGGATTGGCCGTGTAGCAAGTGTTATTCACTGGGAACTGCGCAAATGACTCCAGTTTCTCCTTATAGGCCAGTGATATATCCACAAAAGGAAATCATTCTTAGTGAATGAAATATATCAAGAATATCATTTTGTATGTTTAAATTCAAAGGGATTGCCCATTATAAGGCAAAACCTATTCGACAAACGGATGATAATAGTCTTAAAGGGTTGATTTTACTGTTCAAGTCTCCCAGCAGAAAAAAAAAACGAAGAATCTGAGTATGTCTACCAACTTCACAAGATTATATCAAAAAAAAAAAAAAAAAGGAATAAACACAAACCAATTGAGTAAACTGAAGGCTTCAGTCGTTGAAATCAGCGATGGGGTCGTCGACACCCGCTCGCATCCGAACAACGAGATCGTCATTTTTTCTCCTTATTCTCTTTTTCCCCTTTAGTTACAAAGTAGGCTTTGAGGGCCGAGCCTACTCCTAACGGGTAGTCAAAAAGATTTTGACGAGGCCATTCGCGTGAATTAGGATTTGATGGACAATACTGCGCGACGGAGAAACGCACACATTTGGCCAGGTTAGTCTTCCTAGCGGTTCAAAGGGGTTTGAGATAGGCGAGTTCTGGCAAACCTGGTTGTATTGGGTTGTCGGATGGTTGGTTTTTCAAGGTTCGACTTGGTTATACCAACTCAACTGACGCCGCTCTCTTCCGTCAGTTTTGTCGTTGAGATCTTTGTCTATTCCGCCGTTGGGGTCTTCGGGGTCTGGAGTAATTGAGAAGAAGGAACGAGTGAAAACAGGAGTGGAACGAAAAACCCTCTACACAAGCGATTTTTACTCAGTATGCCCCGGCACGGTGGAGTAATTGATAACAGCTTGGATTGAGGAATTCTTAGTGAATGAAATCTATCAAAAATATCATTTTGCACGTTTAAATTCAAACGGATTGCCCATTCATTACAAGGCAAAAACTTGTTCGACATATCTTGAATCGGATGATAATAGTCTCACAGAATTGATTTCACTGTTCTAGAATACCACCGTTCGAATTCCAGTCGAATCCATTACATTCATTTAGGTGCTACTAACCTTGGGAAAGGTACGAATCCTTTTCTTCTCTCCCCAGCTATGCCTTGGATGGCAACTGGTCTACCGCAGAAAGAA
>OZ010580.1:9207889-9240389 GCA_963932145.1 Acanthosepion lycidas
AAATATAGGTCCTCGCCAGATTAGATAATCGTCATATTTATTGTTTATATTTGATTTGTAACCTGTAGTCGATATTATTTTAATCAAATTTTCTCAATTACACAGCGTCCCTTTCAATTTTAATTTCATCTGCCCCATCTTTCTTCCCCACCACTTCTTTCCTTACCTCTCCCTCCTTCTTTAATATTTGATCGGCCATGGTGTGTGTATGTCACCTCGATGTGTATCTTTATTGTATTAGACATCCGACAACAATCATTTTTCCCAATTCCACTCACACCTAGTTTTTAAATAACTCTCTCTGTTAAACCCCTCTCTTATAAACTAACATTCGTCTCACACTCTCATACTTACACTCTCTCTAAATTCTATTTTTATTTCCGGAGTAGTTTTTTTTCTGTTTTCTTTTTGAATTTGTCGGTCTGATGAATTGGATCGTATTTACGATTCCAATGGAATAAATTATGACCATGGAATATTAGTGTTTAAGCCTTTTTATTATATCCTTACTCTGTCCTGGACATTGAGTTCTATCTGGATTCTTTCCTCTTGGATTTATTTTTTATTCAAAAAATATACATGTGTGTATATGCACCTGTGCATTTTGCATATATATGTATATTTACCACTAATATTATCTATCTATCTATCTATCTATCTATCTATATATATATATATATATATATATATATATATATATATATATATATATAGCTCCGACTACTATTAGGCATTACTTACAAATAAAATTTAATTGTGCTCTATGAGCTGCGGGCGTGTTTCGTATAGAGAAAGATTTTAAAATGTCATTCCTCCAACGATGGCCTAGAGGTAGGAGACTCGACTGATGTCAAATCAGTCGGATTTCTACCCCGGCTTGAGGCAATCGTGCGACTAGTCAAACTGTGGAGATGTAATATAGCGAAGCAATCTGTCTTGTATATATATATATATATATATATATATATATATATATATATATATCTGTGTGTGTGTCTGTGTGTATCCCGTGATAATGTTTCTTGGCACACTAAAGAGGATCGCGCGGCACACTTGTGTGGCGCGGCTGCTGAGAGGCACTTTTCTCTTTAGTAACAATACTGAAAACTTCAACAAAACTAGCTAGAACCGGTCATTTGGTGAAACGACCCTTTAATTAATTTCCAGTGGAACGCCTCAATTGCTGTGATAATCAACACAGAAGATGAAGAGAGAGAGAGAGAGAGAGAGAGAGAGACGGAGAGAGAGATGTCCATTTGTAATTAGTTTATAAAATAGAAGATTCATGACGAATCGATTTATATATTTAACGCCACTAATTTTTTTTTTCGTTTGATCCGAGGCGAGATGCGAAATAATGTTTAGATAGCAAGACCAATTACCTCATTCTGATTTTAAAAAGGGAAGTTACTTTTCCTTTGATTTCTATCCCGCCAATATGTAGCGCATCAGCAAGCCGTATGTTGGCAAATACTTCAAACAGACATCGCCTGTCATCTTGGCCGGAGATTTGCTATATCCACAAGGTAGACCAATAAATGAGTAATCGAAGGAATAGGATTTTGTTTATATTTAATCAAAGTGGCTGTTTTTACGAGATTGATACCTGAAATTCAATGTTTAAAAGAAAAAAAAAACAAAAAAAAAAACAAGGAACGTTGTTTGATATCTATTAAAAACGGAAATTACCGGACGGCTGATAATAAAGCTTTATCTGAGAATCATATATTCGCTGCTAAGACACAAGGACAACGTTCTCACGGAGATATTCCGGGCCTTTCCTACACTGGACCACGCAAAAAAAAACTAACATTAGGGACCCCA
Source organism: Acanthosepion lycidas (assembly GCA_963932145.1). Taxonomy (NCBI): domain Eukaryota; kingdom Metazoa; phylum Mollusca; class Cephalopoda; order Sepiida; family Sepiidae; genus Acanthosepion; species Acanthosepion lycidas. The sequence continues at coordinate 9,209,714 of OZ010580.1, forward strand.
AACTCACACATGAACATGCTTTAAGTACAGTGAGGCTGAAAGAATATTACTGATCAGCATTTATGATGTTATCAGTTTAATATACAATGTAAATATTTCTTCTATTTCGTTCTTGTCTCTTGTCATTCTAAATCATATGCTATCAAGTAATGATTCGGCTACTTGCCTTGACGTCTGCGTTACTTAATCTGAAGACTGACCTGGTGCTTTTTTTTTTAATTTTATACATATAGACTATTTTGGGGGGGGGGTGCTAGTGGTGTAATGGATAGTGGCACGGAGAGCCGATTTCCTGTTCTGGATGTGTTCATTACAATCCCTTACGCGCAAATACCCTTGGGGAAGGTATGAATCCACCTCTTATCACCAGCTATAGGTTATTTAGTTAAACCTGTACCAGTCTTCAGAGTAATGGATAGCGGCTCGGAGTGAGGAATCAGAGAGGCGTATTCGAAATCCAGTCGAATTCATTACATTCACTTACGTGTTATTTACCATTGGGAAAGGTATGAATCCGCTATGGGTAAATAGCAGGACAGACCTGTTCTATAGCCTTGGATGGCAACTGGTGTACCGCAGAAAGAAATGGCTATCTGCCGCAGTCATGTATGGAAAGATACATGATCGCCTAAGCGTGTATCACGCATGACACATAACTGACTGTCTTTATAATCCTCAAGTTTATTCCGGACGAAAGTAAATTAAAACTCTTTTAATAATTTACCAGCAATAACAAATTAGCAGTAATATATTTAAATAATAAAAAAAAAAAAATACCAAAACGCCTTTTGGCAATAAATGACCCATAAGGAGTTGATGTGCCTTTAAATAAACCAAATCAAACCAATCTCTTTATAATCGTGAAATCCAGTAGAGGTGTGAGTAAAACAAAAATGCATTAATAATTCCATGGATTCCTTTTAAGAGGATTCATACCTTGCTAAAACCGTTGGGAAAGGTATGAATCCTCTTCATCTCCCCACGCATTTGTGGGTAAATGGCAGGACAGACCGGGTTTAATAGCATTGGATGACAACTGGTCTACCGCAGAAAGAAATGGCAACCTACTGCGGGGAAAATATCTGACTCGTCAGTCATGTATCAAAAAGATAGATGATCACCTAAGTTTGTATCAGGTATGGCACATAACTGACTGTCTGTAACACTAAATCAATTAATATCTCCAAAAATAAAAAAAAGGTGAATTGCATACAAGATAATTAGATTTTGGCATTAAACCTGTACTGGTTGATATGCCGCTAAACAAATAACAATAACCAATTTATGTAACGACCTCCATAATCAATCACGCTTCAAGTCCTAACAAATATATTTTCTAGTCTATAAAATTTTTTCTGAATCTAATATGTAATCTTTGTTAACAGTAACAGGGATTTTCAAATTGAGCAGAAGTAAATACTTCCCCCGGATCGGCGGGGAAAACACAGGATCCCTTTAGAAAAAAATGGTCGGCACATTCTATCTTGCTATCGTTACAAAATGTATCTTACTCTTATTGACACTTTATCTTTACCAGATCAGATCAGCTTAATGCGACATTCTTTAGCATTTTGGAGCTGGGCTTACTCAATCTTCATATTCTAAATTTGGAAGAATCCAAATTTGTTTACTTGCTCTTGCAGGTGATTACTTATTTTGGAACCTTTAGCAGAGTTTCAGCGTCAGAATCTTGTGGATAATTCCATAAATCTTTATATGAATTCCATTCCAACATTTCAACATTTCTGTTCTTTGTAGCAACGAAATGCCATTCTCCGTCTAGGACATCAAATTACAGACGATTTCCATGTATATCAAATATGTGGAGAAAGTTTCAACTAGACATCTTTTTTCCCAAGAACTGCTACTTTTTCAGTAGAGACTGGCGTGTAAATTCTTCCCCGAACGCTACAATTTTAATATCTTCATGACAAGCGTCAGTATTTATCTACCCTCATTATCCTCATACTCTTCACTTCCTAGGACTTTTTCTTATATTCATACAACACACTTCGTCCATCGTCAACCATTTTAATAGTAATTCTCTAACTTGATTGGTTTTCGAGCCTTATATTGTGGGAAATTACAATTTTTTTTAAAAAGCAACACGACCGATGATGATGCAAAAAAATAAATAAATAAAACATCGATATGAAAGTGTGCTTCTTCTTTAGTTTTTCCTTTATTCTGTTAGATGTACAGATGAATGCTGATGTATATAATACGATATGATTTGTGACATACGCGTCTTTCATGTGTATGTTTATGATTGATTAAGTGAGTTTCCACGCCCCACCCAATATTCTGCTCGCTAATGGACTTCCTTCCGAGCGTTTCATTGGATTTTTATTCAACATCAAGTTAACTTATTTATACAGCATTTCTATTGAATTAAAAGAAATGAAATTGGGCGCACAGAAACACACACTATCTCACGTTCACTGATAAAAGGCAATAAAACGGATTTATATTCAAGTTATGTTTGGTGTGACAAGAAATTCAGAAAAACTTTACGTGAATACGGTTCCATGTACAAAAACCCACGCAGCTCAAGAGTACTTATATCCGCTGATAATCATTCAAATATACAATTTCAATATATTTCAAATAAATAGATATATGGTTTTAAGTTTTTTTTTTTCGGTTTATCAACCTTTTGCAGATTATATAAAGCCAGAAAATATTTTTAGATTGCAATAACTTTTTGGAGATAAAATAGATTTACTGACCCAAGTGCTACCATAGCTGGGGGAGAAGTGATGGATTCAGACCTTTCTCTAGGGCATTTATGCATAACCCATTACATAGAACTCGGGCGGAATTGGAACTCGGCCCTCCGATTCTCTATTCAGAGACGTTATCCATTGCACCATCCGAACATCCAAGCTTACAAGCCTGGTATTTCAAAGAGGTCACCTATTTATTTACTGACCAGGCTGACCGTTGCTGAACTTCAGTGTTCAAATATACAGTTCTTCATGCAATAAATAAAACTTAATGTACGTAAGTTGTATAAATTTTAAGGTATTCCATAAACGTAACACAAATTTCATTTTAAAATGCGTGTAAAAAGCGCAAGATCTGAATAATGAATCAAATAAGTACAGAAGTTGAAATAACTAGAAACTGTTTTATCACATGGCAGATAATGTGGCATCAAATCTGAAGGCGTATTGAAATAGCAAATGCTGCCTTCCATAGACTAAAGAAAACGACAAGAAATAAAGCTAAACTGCTATGTAATATATTTCTTTTTATGTGCCATGTCCTTTCAGGACGTAGGCGATCATGGCTCTCCACCTCTCTCCATCCCTTGCAGTTCTCAGCAAGTTTCTTACCTCTGCTTCCTACCCCAGACTACTTTCTGTCCTCCACCAAGCTCGATAGATATGCCAAGCGTTGTTTTCCCTTTTCTCTCTTTCCCTCTATTCGACCTGTGCCTATCAGATTCTCCAGGATTCTTCTTCTTCATGCGTATCAGATTCTTCTTCGTGCGTATCAGATTCTCCAGCATTCTTCTTCTTCATTATGTGTCCCAGAAACTTCAGCTGCCTCTTCCTGATATTAAGTTTAAGCCTCCTCCTTGTTTGCATACTCACCAAAACCCCATCGTTGAACACACGCTCAGTCCATGATATCCTTAGCATCCTTCTGTAGAACCAGATCTCCATCGCCTCGAGTCTCTTCTTCACCTTTGAGGAAATCGTCGAAAATTCGCTGCTGTAAATGAGGACAGATGTCACGTAACATTTAAGTATTCTTTTTGTCGTTACCAAAGAAATCCTCCTGTCTCGCAATACTCTGTCCAGTTTTTGGAATGTGTCCTTGGCCATCCCAATACGTCTACGGATATCAGTGTCTCATTTACCGTCCTCTGTCACGACGCTTCCCAGATATTTAAACTTCCGCGTCTGCTTGTAGTGTTCCCGATCTGCAAATCGCATTTCGGGGTACTTCTGTATACGGTGAATGCTGGACAAATTCCTCACAGATGAAGAAGAGACATGAAGTAACACAAATTTGTTTCAGAAAAGGATGCAGAGAATACTATGGACGGACCGTGAAAGCAGCAAGGAAGATGCAAAACTGCGTACTTCAACGTAGTGTAATGGTTAACGAGATGCCTCGTCATCTCCGTTAAGACGGAATTTTGTGCTGCATACTTTATGTGATCCATGCATTCCAGCTTTTTTCACTTCTAAGCTACGCTTAGTAAATTACTAGACTACCAGTGAGACGCTGGGTCACTGAAGTTGATTTCAACATTAATAAATTGTATGTCTGAAGAGAGTTGAAATAAAAATACAGTATAAACAAATAATATTTTTAAATCTTATTCATTAAATATTTTTAAAAATCAGATATTTTTAATATGCCAAAATATATTTTGAACGAAACTGAACGAAACAGCAAAGCGGGATCTCTTTGTGTCTGTCTTTAACTTAAAAATATTTTAATATGCCAAAAAATATTTTTAAATCATGTTCACTTGAAAAGATTTTGTTTAAGTATGACAATAAATATTTTTAAATATTTAAAATATTGTTTGTTAAAATAAATTGGAAATAAAAATAATTACGCTACAAAACCTGAACGAAACAGCAAAGCAGGATCTCTTTGTGTCTCTCTTTAACTTAAAAATATTTCAATTAAAAAAAAACTTTATGTTTGAAGAAAGATAAATTAAAAAAATACTTTATAAACAACTCGTATTTTTAAATCTCATTCGCTTCAATTAGATCAACTAAAACCATTATATACCGCACGCACGCAGTCACAGGCATTTAGTATTGATCAATTCATTGTGATATGTGTAGTAATTTTCTTTCACACGCTTAGATTTGATTGAGTATAACGATTGATATTGCGGCTTTGTTTCACATTTGAGTCGGTCGTTACTTATAAAAACGACAAACCTTATAGAGGACATTTCTTTTTTACATTTTGTTAATTACTAATACATATATATATATATATATATATATATATATATATATATATATATATATATATATATCTTAGAATTTTTGTAAAATTTAGTAGTGTTTAATTTATCGATTTCATTTCTTGTCGAGATGTTCAATTTTACAAACCAATCAATGAATTTTGAATAAGCTGACTTTGGAAAAATACTATAACGAAAGAACTATTTCCCGAAATAATAATTTCTTTCATTTAATTAAATTTTATAGGACTTAAAAAAAAAAAAACAATATTTTTTAAGAAAATTTATTATTTTCCTTTTTCCCTTTTTAAGGATTTTCTTAGAATTTCTTAATTTTGAGAATGCAAAATACTTCTCTCTGGAGCCAGATTCTAAGATTTGAAGCCTTTTGAAATGTGATTTGTTTATAATTCTCGCGAACACAGAGAAAAGCGGAAACTGGATTAGTCTATATATAAAAACTTAATGAAAAGATATGCAAAAAGTAATATTGCAATTTTATTAAATAAGTGAATTAACCATTAAAATGTTTTAAAATGTTGGGAATATTATGTATGTTAAATAAGAAGATATTTTATTTTTCCCCTAAAAATAAGCACCATTTATCGTACTAAGTAACGCACCCTAGTAAACCAACTGTGCTTACTACCCTGTGTGCACTTCTTCCGAAAAAATTGATTTCGATTTGTCAATGAATGGCTATTTTCGAAGGTGTAACGGAAGTCACAGTAGACTAATGGAGATCACAGAATTATATATATATATATATATGTGTGTGTGTGTGTGTGTGTGTGTGTGTGTGAAAATATATAGAAAATAGGAAATAACTGGTTAGGTAAATAATCCAAAGTATTTTCGTTATTATTTTTTAAAAAAAGTGCTCGATACAAAAGTAGAGCGTAAATTATGAACACCCGGCACCCTTTCTATATGAACAATCGCGCTGGCCGTTACCATGGAAATTTTGATTTCAATATTTCAGAAATAATTTATTCAAAAAAAAAATTTTCGCTTGAAGATGGAACAGAGCTTACTTTAATTCAATTTATTCAAATAATTATATTGAAGTTTTCGGCTCTTGTTTTGAAACATGAGAACTCTTCAGGCAGCAATTTTTCATTAATGTATGTTTCATTAAATAATATAGACAACTTTTGTCTATTTATTCTAAGTAAGTTCCATTCATATTGTCTGATAAGCTTAATCACATTATTGTTGAAAGGCGAAAGGAAAATTCTATATTGATACATGTTTAGACCCAATCTAAGCTTTCGGCTTGCATAAGCCATTATCAAAGATGACAATTTCAATATAGCAAACAACACACGGACGAAACAACAATGATAGGCCGCACTTGCTGCATGAAACTTTCAAGCAACGACAAATTCGTATATACGAGACGCAGAAGCGAACATGGCGTCGCAGCACTTGACGTGAAACATGACCACACGAGAGTGAAAAACAAGAAGTTTTAATTATGGGAAGCCGTTGGTATAAACCAATGTCTTCTGTTATCAATTATAGGCACTTAAGAATATTTGTGGAGATTTCGTAGTTTATTTTGTTCAGGATAGATTTCAACAGAATTTTTAGTTTTTGTTTATTGTTTTCATGTTTAAGTATAGTTATGTTGTCAACAAAGATTTTCCTGAATTGATTACGCGGGCAGGCATGTTGGTTTAAATGTCTATATATATATATGTGTGTGTGTGCCTGCGTGTGTGTGTGTATACTCGATATATATATATATATATATATATATATATATATATATATATATATATATATATATATATCGTGTGCCCGATATTCTGTTTTAAAGTAATATAGAGCTATCAGACAGTGGGTTGGTAATTATCCAAGACTCCTCGAGCAAACTCTTTATTGGATATTACGTTCCTTGCAAGTGGGGTGGGTGGCCATACAAAATATTTCTATCGGCAAAATAAAGCCAGGGAATTCAAAACATGTCTTCGATATTTTTTATTCATTACCGCCGCTGTGACGTCGGCTCGACTTATCTACTCGCTTATGTCTATCAGGTCCCCATACAGATTTGTATGTAGAGAGGTCTGTGTTTATCTGTGTGTTTGCTCGAGTTTGCAATTGTGCGGGTGATCTGTTCAGCTTTTCTTTCCCTCACAGCTGTCGTACTCCGCTGTCCACATTCTGTAGAAAATGGAATAAATTCTGTGATACTTTTTCGAAAATCACGAAGAAGTACGTTTATTTTATAGTTCCTTAAGCATAACAACGTTGGAATGATCTTTTATACTGGATTTTCTTTCGATGCCACTTCATCGTGTTTCCGCCATGCATGATCCTTCCTCAGCATGTGATTTACATTTAACAATACGTCCGACATGAGTATTAATTCCACTGAAGTGTGATGTCCACACTTTAAAATTAAGAATAAAAACTGTACAAAAAAATATAAGATATATATGAACAGAAATCACTCGTGGTATGAAAATTTATGATGGATTTGCGATAAATGTGAACTGACGTCATTCACAACACGTGGTGGCATTGAGTTAAAGATCTGAGGATGGAAATTCAGACTGGCATGTTCAGATCTTAATCAATATTACAAACATAGCAACGTCAACCACCATGAAAACTGTGTAATTCCTGAAGAGGGCAGCAATACTCGAAGCATCGATGGATCATGGCTGGAAGCTAAAATGAAACTTTGAAAAGATATGGCATGTGTACCAATCTAATCATATCGATTTCATCTTAATTTTATTGATTGGAAAATTATTCGGATACCCAAAATTTATTTGATATATTTCTAACTCATATTCAAACTCTGTACAGACTGAGATAGTATATATATATATATATATATATATATATATATATATATATATATATATATATATATATATATATTGATAATTTTAGTGGTAAATATACATATACATATGCAATCATATAAATATATATATACATATATACATACACATACATATAATATTTGTATAAAAAGTAATACATATATATTTGTACAAAAAATAATTCCAAGAGGATAGCATCCAGGTAGAACTCAATGTCCAGGACAGAGTAAGCATATAATAAAAAGGCTTAAACACTAATATTCCATCGTCATAATTTACTCCATTGGAATCGTAAATACGATCCAATTCATCAGACCTACAAATTCAAAGAGAAAACAGAAAAACAACTCCGGGAAAAAATAATAAAATTTAGTGAGAGTGTATGTATGAGAGTGTGGGGCGAATGTCTTCATCTTTAGACCTTCCTGTTCTTCTGCTCTTCTCTCGTCTGTTACTCCTCCCTTAATCTTTCATTTACTCTAAAAAGAAATTTAGGCGAAAACAATTATCCAGAATTCAAGCTCAGAGTTCAAAGAAAAAAAAAACCTCGAAAGAAAAAAGGAGTAAAATTATATATATATATATATATATATATATATATATATATATATATATATATATATATATATATAAGATTTGGTTTAAAGTTTATTGCGCTCGTATAAATGTTTTCTTTTATGGACGTAAAGTGTGTAAGCATTGCACAAATATTCTAGATATCCGAAAACTATGCTTTTAGCCATTATCAGGGATGATTTTTATTTTTCATTTTTAACTGAATATATTACAAAAAATGTCAGACTACACAAATATTATTGATTTTAATAAGGATTTTAAAAGAAAATATATTATTCTTTATTTTCTATAATTTTGCAACACGAGTTTCGGGTCTCACGAACTTCTTCTGGCAGAGAGTTGATATTTTCATATATTATTAAAATAGAGTTAAGGCCCCTTGTGTTTTTCGAAGTCAAACATTCTCTCTTTTGTTTGCTAGTGGCACAATTGTCTTTCTTGTACTTCCGATATATATATATATATATATATATATATATATATATATATATATATATATATATTAACTTTGAAAGCGAAGTCTGAAGATCCAGAGAAAAATAAAATTATATGGTGAAATAAATTATTACAATGGAGCCTTAAATTGTTCTGTTTTTCATTTAAATGAAATTATTCGCTCTGACTTAATTTTCAGCTCTCAGGATTTCATCCTCCTTTGGATTATCCACACGGATTACCAAGATTTTCGTTACTTATATATATATATATATATATATATATATATATATATATATATATATATATATATATATATATATATATATAGGCATATATCTATCTATGTATCTATCTTTATATATATATATAAAGAAATATAGTCTTATGGTATGCTATATTTATGGAATAAAGTGCTCAATATCAGAGATAGAGCGTGTGTAAATATAAAAGTGAACATAGAAATCAACACTTAGAGGAGACAGTAATAATAAAATATAAAAACAAGCAATATAATTTGACCCAAATAAATAAAAAAAACGACTTCCGTTAAAATAACCGCCATAATAGAATACCCACAATGCACCACTAACCCATATATATATAAATAGCCGAGAAAAATAACAGCATATGTGGCCTGACGATTGCATATAGCATGAAACAGACCGTCGCCTCTAAGTGTTGACTTCAATGTTCACTTTTATATTTATATTTATATATATATATATATATATATATATATATATATATATATATATATATGTGTGTGTGTGTGTGTGTGTGTGTGTGTAATTTGAATTTGAGTGTGTGTGTGTGTGTGGTATGTCCACCACGCTGGTTGTAATGATTTCAAGCTACCGCACAAGTTTCGAGTCAATGTAGATAATTGTCTGCATATGTGTAAGAAACGCTAAACATAAAAATGATTGGAAGAAAAGTAAACACTGATCATCAACTTGAAAATCCAATATTTTCGCTTGTTTGCTTCCTGTTTTTCATTCTATATCTAAGATGTTGCAGCCGAAGACCATGATCGTAACCTAGGAGAGATCTCCCGCTGGCGATTATAAAAGTCATATGAGACACGCCTTGAAGAGTTTATTCAAAGAAGCGTTTCTTGTTAAGTATCGCTGCAAGGAAGATCACCTTAGCCATGATGAGTTCTTCGATATTACCGATAGGACATAGTTCCCCGGAAAGGAGGATTTCACCTCTAACATTTTTCTAAGCCTTCAATAAATCGGAAAGAGTAGAGCAATAGGTCATTGTTTTGAAGGAGAAACAAGTTTTATATCCGTCGGTTAATAACTAACTCTTTTCTAGCAGAACGACATCGAAATCTGAGACAGACAACACGAATCGTTTGCATCGACGAATATGCCAGTCAATTTTTATATCGCGATATTTCGATATACCAATCTCAGAAGCCTCGGACCTAAAAGTGTCCTTATCTATCTATCTATCTATCTATCTATCTATCTATCTATCTATCTATCTATCTCCGTCACTTTACTTTTATCAGTAAACCTATCTATCTATCTAATTTCCTTTTCTTAACCATGTCTGTTTACACTCACATATTTATTAAGACTATCAAATCAACACAGATATGTCAATCAAACTAACATCAATCAATCTATCTGTCAAGGTAGGTAATTTCCTGGTCCAATCTATGTCTTTCCACACACACATATATACAAAAACATAGACATATATATTCTATTTCGACATACATTTGTCTCAGTTGGATTTTTATTAAGCCCATCTGTCTAGTACATTGATATAGACGGATTTTGGGGTATATATATATATATATATATATATATATATATATATATATATATATATATATTGAACAATAAAAAAATAAAAAAATAAAAAAATTAAAATCTTCAGACACACTGGGTTGTAGATTAATATTCTTTCGTTTTTTTTATTATTATTCCATTTAGATTCCTCGACTAGTTTCGGCCGAAATGGCCATCATCGGGAGGAGAAATATGTCTGCTTGCTGCTTGCACTAAACTACAGAAAAAAAAAATATATATATACCCAAGTATAGGTTTGGTGTATACGGAATAAATTCTAATAACCAAAATATACTATTCTTAAAACTGTGCTCAAAACAGAGTAGAGCAAATATAATTCATTCAAATTTTATAGCATAATATATATATATATATATATATATATATATATATATATATATATATATATATATATATATATATATATATATATATTAGACAGGATGTGTGTATGTGTGTAACGAATGCACGGCCGCAATTTTCGACGGATTTGCACCAACATTTACATGCACAGGCTGCAACTTAGTGGGAAGGTCAAAAACGATTTGCATTTCCCAACTCCCATCGATAGTGGAAATATTCGATTATTTCATGCTCCTACGGCAGTTTTTATGTAGTTGGCGGCCATTTTGTACTGGCCAGAGTGAGAGAAAATGCTGTATGAGTTGTACGATTTTTTAATCAAGCACAGGCAACGCCGGCTTGCTGCTAGTATATATATATATATATATATATATATATATATATATATATATATATATATATAATTTATTCGAAAATTATAACATAAATATGTTATGAAATCACTAGAAGAATAGTCATTTGTTTCAATACTTCTAGTGTCTTATCAAGTGATGGTGTTGTGTGTAGAATAAATTCAATATCATTACTTGTTAAATGTTGAAACAAAATGACTATTTTTTCTAGACATTTTATAACATATTTACGTCATAATTTTCGAATTAATTATATATATATATATATTATTTTATGTGGTCGGTACTTAGTGGAAAGTGCTTAATATCAGCGACAGTGATAACGTAAAAGTTGTGCAATATTTACATTATTCGGACTATTGTCCTCATTTTTGCTGGCATATTTATTTCAACGTTTCGGCCGTTGTACGCTTCCGGCTTCGTCAGTTGGTTGGAATGTCGAACTGAACCTTTTATTTCGCTCACTGGAGTAGACTGTTCTAGTTCCACTTAAGATGCCAGATGAATATCAGTTATATCCTGTTAATCCCCCTCTCCAAGCTCTCGATCGCCTTAACCAGATGTTAGTTAGATCCAATGGCAGGACACTAAACGAGTATGAGTACATTACCTAACTCTTTTTTCTCACAGCCGGTGATCACCTAAACCAATTATAATATGCAGCAAACAAAATCAAAAACAAACAATCCGCATGCATGAGATAAAAATATGAAATTACAAGAATTTACCCATTGCCCCATATATATATATATATATATAGTGTATATTTAGGCAGCAATTTTTCATTGATGCATGTTACATTAAATAATATAGAAAGTTTTGTCTATTTATTTTAAGTAAATTCTTTTCATATTAGTTAGATGCGGCACAACGTCAAAAGCACGAATCACCACGTGAGAATCGAACTCAATACCCAGTGGTAATTGTTCTAAGAAGATATGTTCGTTAACCATTACACCACGTCTGGATGCCCGGGATCCATCTTTATGTGCAATTATACACTAGTCATATAAAAAATGTGTTCCCTAATACGCACACACGCAGACACACACACACACACACACACACACACACATATATATATATATATATATATATATATATATATATATATATATATATATATATATATAATAAAATAGCTTAATATATATATATTTTATATAACGTCATCCACAGACAGACTGTTTCACTGTTTCACAGCTCATCAAAAAATACGTAAAAAATACGTAAAAAACCGACATTATTTTTGCACCAACCTAATATATATATATATATATATATATATATATATATATATATATATATATATATATATATATAATAAAAAGGCTTATACACTTATATTCCATGGTTATAATTTATATAGTGGAATCGTAATTACGATCCAATTCATCAGACCTATAAATTCAAAAAGAAATCGTAAAAATAACTCCGGTAATAAAAAATAAATTTAGCGAGAGTGTATGTATGTGAGTGGGGGACGAATGTGAGGGGTAACAGAAACTTCTAAAGTGGGGTAACAGATGAGAGAAGGACAGGAAGGGCTAAAAGTAAAGGTGGGGCTTAAAATTTAATAGCGATAAATTCAAAACGAGAAGTCAATTAAAAATGTGATACAAATAAAGTTGAATTATTTTCCGATGTATAATTCATTCCTGAAACTCTGACCTAAATTTATTTAAAAACTAACACCGGAATACATTTATCTATACATTTGTGCTGACACTACGCACAATAATCTTAACTTAAAAATCAGAAGATGAGAAAGAGAGAGAGAGAAAGGAAAAGAAAGAAAAAAAAGACAAGAAAAGAAAAACAAGGGAAATGTGGGGGGGGGCAACTGAAACCGAAGGGCATTTATAAAAGAGCCGCTGTACAATAAAAAAAAATTGACAAAAGTAATAACACCTACAGGTTACAAATTTAATATAAACATATAAAAACTAACGAATATTAAATCTAGCAAGGACTTACTATTTCTATACCCCAAAACACATACGTATATACACACATGCACAATATATATATTCTATTATTATTATATACAAATGACTGCCTGTCTTAATTTTTTTTCGTTTTACACTTCCATATTAATTAATTCCAGCTGGCTTTGCGCGTTTGTTGACCTTGACTTCTTATCACTTCAAAATCCATTTGAATCACATATTATTGAAGTCAGGTTTTATTAATATTATAGCATGAGCAAGATGGAATGAAGAATATTTTGAAATAAAACGAATTATCCTATATAAAAATTTAATTATATCCTGTAATGAATAACTGTTTTTCATTTCTTAATACATTTAACAATAGAAACAAAAGAGAAATAAAAATAACAAAACAGGATTTTTTTTTTAAATGGCGGATTGATCGTAAATACGCTTTACAACATTTTCAAAATATTACCCTGGAGAATTAAAATATCTTTAAATTTATCGCGGGAAAACGAAATCGTAAAGACCTCGAAATTATGACTAAAATCGTAACATTTAAAAAATTGAAAAAACAAGATGGATATTAAATGCTAAAATAAATCAAATAAAAACATAATAAGTTGTTTGTTACCTTGCCAATTTTCTTTATTATATTTATTGTAAATAAATAAAATAAAAAAAATATTTCCGCTCACATGTTTTGGCAAAGATTAGGAAATATTTAATCGAATTTGTAAATCACATCAAAATGGTTTCCAAATATTTATTTTATTCTTTTCCCCTTTTATCTGGGCCGAAAATATTGTTATTAACAAATAACAGAGTTTTGATAATCGATAAACAAAATGTTTAACAATTATTATAAGCTGAAACTGTAATAGTTTTTTTTTAATCTTGTTTATCTAGAAGACTTCCAATTTAACACGGTTTTCCCGTTCGCTATGCTATTAATTCCCTGTGGACATTTACATCTTTCCAGTATGCGTGTTTAGGAGGATCCTGATCGTTTTGTTATAATAACATGGACGTAACCGAGTATCCTTATCTGTTACGCTAACGACCTATTCCACGTTGCAGGCTCCCGCACCGATAAACTTTCTGTCTCTTCAACATCCTCAGAGCCGAGCCGCTAATGGTGTATACTGCAACTATAGCGCGACGACTTTAGTTATAGTTTCTCTGAGTGAACGTATAATTGGGCAGGATTAAGCTATTGAAATCTTCATCTGTAACTCCAAACAACATTATATTTACTTTGGTCATATTAACCCAACATTCTCACGTAGATTAACTTAGCACTTATCTGACCAAAATACAATAAGATTACACCTACGCGCGTGCGCGCGCACACACACACACAAATAAATAAATAGATAGATGTTTGCATACATTGATATATGAAGAGATTGTCTCGTTATAGCTATTACAACTGAATAGTGAGTCCAATACTCACTGGGCGCACCATAATGCCGACCTTGTGCCACATCTAAGCTAAGGTTATATACTCATCATTTGTATTTGGAGAGAGAGTAAGAAAAGGGGTTATTGTTAGTGTTTATTTGTGCATGTGCGTTTGTGCGTGCGTGTGTGTGTGTCTGAGAGAGATAGAGAGATTGTATGTGTGTGTGTTAGAGAGAGAGAGAGATGATTCAATTTTTAACACAGAGATTTATTTTTGTTGCCTCTCTTAAAAAGTTTCAGAAAATTATAAAGTATTTATTATTTTCTTCGGTATTACTAAATTTGTTGTTTATTTGTATTCTAATATCGAACCATGTAATAATTGTTAATGTGTATTTATTTATATATTGCCTGCGCCATCTTTATGGAGGTAGGACAACGTAAGTTAGTCACTTTAAGAGTGATTATTTCACTTAGTCATTTTTATAATCTATACAAATAAAATATTTATCTGCATTTACACAAAATATGTTCCCGAGCAAAATGAACCGTTTTATTAATCACTTCATTTTTTACGTTTCTTTAGATTGCTTTATTTGTACAAACCTTTCATGAGAAGCACTCAGATAACTTTGTCTATTTTGTGATCGTCTTCCTTCAACCTGGTCTTGAAATATACTTTGTCATTGGTGACTTTGTCGTCTTTTTGCTAATCTCTTTCGAGGGATATTTCAATTCTATCTTATATTAAACACATAATATTTTCACATGGAAAAGTAATGATCACATAGCGACTTATATAATACTGGTAGTAATCACTGAATCCTAGATACTACTGGTCGTCTAAAAATATGAAGGGAAATGATTAATTAAACGATATGTATAATTAATCCATTCTCTTTATATTGGCCTCTATTTTTGGGGAATTCCATATCCCCACTTTATTGAATCCCACTATATGCTTCCAAGACATTTGCTTATTGAATTTCACTATTAAATCTTTCTAATAATAGCCATCTTTTTTGACAGGTGTTATGGTCCGGTTCCTTGTACCACTGTGATAGTCCAAGGTAGAACCAATAAAGAAGAACTCGAACACAAGTATGGAATAACAGATATATTACAAACAGGAATATGTACAGAGAAGTAGAAAGTGTTAGTACGAACAATCAAGTTTAGTAGGGAGAACAATGTAGTCTCGACCAGTATCACTATTCCAATGTCTTGTAATTGTCTGAACGCGACTCTGTTTCGGACTGCCTCTGATTGACTCGATCGCTCTGACTGAAAGACTCCTGACGGACCTCACTCCAGTCTTCAGACTGAACTCTCGACCTCAGACGGAACGATATCTAGTTACCCCCCCCCCACCATGTGGGCATCATTTGGCACAAGGCCGGTTTAACGTGGGATCTCCGAGCCCGTGGGCTCGGCAAAAAATATGCCCTTTGAACCCATATAAACGAGTTCAGGGTCGGTTTACCTCCCCGAAAGAGACTCCGCCCTTCGGCGTAGCCTCGTTTGGGTTCCTCCCCGCCCGAAGGCAGAGAGTTCAACCGATCAGCCGATCAGCCGGTCGCCCGACTTCGGACTGAACGATATTTATTTATACAAAAATGTATAAAATGTGGCACAAGGCCTAAAAAGGGGATGGGGAATGACGGTCTTCTTCTGTCTTAAATCTAAACTTAGCTAGTCCCAGACACGGACCCAAACAAACCAACAATATTCCAATCACCAAAACAACACATTCACTCCCACCTTTCTCACTACGTCCACCATAATGCCTCAAATTCTCTATGAAGTCCTAACTAGTCCCCTTATGTACAAAAATTGTCTGTGGGGGGAGGGTCAATAAAACAACAACTTTTAAAAGATCCCCAAATGAGTATATACAATATGACTTAAGTATTTACAATAAAAACTAAACAAAACTGTGTTAGTAATAAAACCCCCCACAAACCATAAATGTGGCAGCAAAATCAGTTAACTAGACGAAATCAATGCGGGGCTAAGAAAAATAAGAAAAAACATTCATTCCTCCAAGCATTCACACAGACACACACACATTCATACGCAACAACAAATACGAAAAACCACACACACGAAACGAAAGGCGCCCCGCATCCACCAGAGAACTGAAGTCACTGACCACCTAACGAGGGAGGGGATGGGGAATTAAAACAAAAGGAAAATAGGGACAGAAATAAAAGGGACCAATGCGCATGCATACCCTAGCTAAGTTTACTAGAAAAAAGGGAAAACTAAAAATTCAAAAATCGAAAACCTAGTCTAACCTAAAATCTGGGTGGGTTGCCTATGTTCAACCCTGTTAGGACAAATCCTGTACCTAACCGACATCCAAGTGCCACTCTAGGTCAGCCCCTTTCACTCTACACATTCGCGCAAGATTCACCCACCTTTTGCCAAATTCCGATGAGGTGAGCCGCCGCCTTTCCGTCCTAATCTTGACTTTAAGCTGATGCTTAAAGTACAAGATCAGTTGGGAAGAGGTGAACTTCTCGCCCTCATGAACTCTCTGCTTCCTCTTGAGGCGCAGTATTTATTACGTATGGAATAGTTCATTATGTTATTATGGGTAAGGTCCCTTAACAACAGGTATGTTTGTCTCATTGTTGTAACCTAGAAAATGTTACTGAATGTGGAATAACCAAAACGGAGCTTGGAAATCAAAATAGTAATCTTTATAACATCAGCAAAATATAATACTCGCCAGCGGCTTGAAATTGGGAAACCACTGCTAGTGGTGGACTTCTTAGACAGAATATTACCCCTCACTTACAACAGAGTCCAAGGATTGGAATATACCTATTAGTGTTTATAGGTATGGTAATAACACTTATATATTTCTGTAGTATTTTTTATAAATAAAATTATGTAGGACGACTTGAAAATAGGTAAGTGGGTACAAAATACAGTTGGTTTCACTCTGGTGCGTAGCTGAGTACAATAAAATTCCTCAATTTTTTTGGAAAAAAATTAAAAGTTTTATTCTTTAACATACAAAATATCTCCCATTATTTTAAAAACAATTTACTCTTTAAAATGACAAATATTTATTTAATAAAAATGTAATTTTGATTTTTGTATATGATTTTTTTTTCAGTTTTTTATGCATACAAGAATGCAGTTTTCATTTCTCCCGTCGTTTGCGAGAAAAATAAACATTCAAAAGTCGAAAACTTCAAAAAATTGGAATCTGGCTCCAGAACGAATTATGCGATTTGTTCACTATTCTCATTGGTCAAATTTAGTCATCCCTCGCGTTTGACATCCTGTACTTCTGAAGTAACGGACGCTGCCCGTCAGTCGTACATCGGATTTAGTCTCAGGGCTTTATTATTGTTTATTCGAATTTACTTCCGCGACAGAATTCATGTTTATACCTAATATATATATATAATATATTTAAAAAAAAAGTTTGTTTATTTTAAAATCAAAACAAAAACTCTTTTTACAGTGGTGAGTAGGATAATATATCCCCCCCACCAAAAAATGTTTATTTTATTGAGTGGATCACAAAACTTCATGCCTGATTTAGCGTCCCAACTATATTTTGTGACGTCATGCATGACGAGTCGTTCTTTTATTGCGTTTCATATTTTTGAAAACCATTTCTACCAATGTTATTTATTCGTACGTTTGTACAAAATGTGGCACAAGGCCAAAAAGGGGGTTGGGGAAGGACGGTCTTCTTCTGTCTTAATTCTAAAGTTAGCTAGTCACAGACATGGACCCAAGCATACCAACAATAGTCCTATCACCAAAACA
The DNA here is from genome assembly GCA_963932145.1 of Acanthosepion lycidas. Classification (NCBI taxonomy): domain Eukaryota; kingdom Metazoa; phylum Mollusca; class Cephalopoda; order Sepiida; family Sepiidae; genus Acanthosepion; species Acanthosepion lycidas. Next base: position 9,228,164 of record OZ010580.1, read on the forward strand.
ACACATTCACTCCTACCTTTCTTACTACGTCCACCATAATACCTCAAATTCTCTATGAAATCGTAACTAGTCACCATATGTACATTTCAAAGCTTGTAGGGGAGGGAAAGTAAAAAACAACAATTAAAAAAAAAACAAGAAACGGGAAACTAAATAATCAAACTAAAAAAAACTAAACTAGCCTAATATCAGGGCGGGTTGCCTCTGTTCAACCCTGGGAGAACAAAATCCTGTACCTAACCGACATCCAAGTGCCTCTCCAGGTCAGCCCCTTTCACTCTACACAGTCGCGCAAGATTTTCCCACCTTTTGCCGAATTCAGATGAAGAGAGTCATCGCATTTCCGTCCTACTCTTGACTTTAAGCAGACGGCTAAAGTACAAGATCAGTTGGAAAGAGGTGAACTTCTCACCTCCATAGAATCCCTTCTGACGTGTCGACCAAATCACGACTCTCATAACTCCTAGCAAGCAGTGGAACACATAAAGTTCAGCCTTCGTCAACGGTGGTGCCACATTGCTACAAACAGAAGAGACCTCAAGGACAAAGAACCTTCCGCGCAACATGCGAACCATGAGGCCTTCAACAAACTTACACATCGGAGCTACCAACTTGCAATGAAAGACGTGACCTAGGGTCTCGACTTCCCCACTACAACGTCGGCAGTTTGGATATTTCTCCAAGCCCGCTGTGCAAAGCTTTTTGGTGACCCAGAGGGCCTCACCCATCACCAGCCAGGTGATGGATGTCTCATCTTTATTGAGACATTTCAACCCGGGAGCCCAAGGCCAGATCGAGCTGTTGAATTTAATAGATAACTTTAAATTTTACCAATTCGAGTTTCTTTCTGGATCAGCATCGGCTCGCCTGTCTACTATTTGCTTCACAACCGAGTAGTGGCCCCTGGTTCAAAGTAGTGCCCACTTGATCTACCGGTACCCTTCTAGATGATGAGCGGACTCGGGTCGGAGTAGTGATCCGTCTTGAACTCAAATTATGTGAACGTCACAGATGCAGATATTGAGCTTCCATCGATGAATTTGGTTTGCATCCTCTCTACTGTCGTCGTAGTGCCGGCTGATTTCCACGGCATGCTGCAATAAACGACATCATCAAAAGAGGTTTTGAAGCAGCTGGGTTCCCTTCCCAAATCGAACCCGTAGGCCTGTGCAGATACATTTTCGGCCTGTAATTTGATCAGATCCGCGGTTGAGCCGGGGTCCGTCGCCTGGGATGCAGAGATAAGAAAATAGTTAAATATTCTTCTCTTGCTGATAGATTTTTTTTTTTACTCCTGAGGCAGTGGAGACTTCTGGGGTTATTGGCCCTCGTTCGATGACGTTCTTTCGAAGTATTGGCGCGATTTCGTCTTGATTAAAAGATGAGCCTTGCGACACGGAGTGGCTCTTGCAACATGTCTCACTGGCCACGGTTCGAGGCAGTGATTTATCCATCATTGCGGCTGACAGAGGATTGAAAAAAATGTTTATAGTTACTTTGTTCAACCTTTTTTTTCAGTAAATAAATTTCTCTATATTTTATTTACGTCATTATTTTATGGAAGCTCGACCCTGATTGGTTAAAAATTCTTCGATTCAGCTGCTCACCTCTGGCACTTTTATGCGATTTGTTCGCTATTCTCATTGGTCAAATTTAGTCAGGATATTTGTACGGTCTAATGACGTCGTCATTTCCGATGATAATAAAATGAAAAAAAAGTAATTCGTTTTCTAGCTACCCAGCTGTCAGGATTTATCTTCTTTCATGTACGTCGGAATAATAATAATAATAATAATAATAATAATAATCATTGAATGTCCCTATTTTGCATAGAAGGATAAGCAACGATATGATTGAATTGGTAAGATAATCCCTTGGGAAGTATATCGCAAGTTTGGCTTCTGTGTTAAAGAGTAGTGGTATGGATGGACATCAGCCAGAAGCAGTGGTAGAAAATGACAGTCATCATATATCATGGGATTTCTTGGTCCAGACACATCATGTCATGGAAACACGAAGACTCCATTTTATGGTTATAGATACGTGGGATAGCAAATACCAAATTATTGACTTTACTGTTCCATAAGATACAAGAGTGAACTCTAAAGAAACTGAAAAAAAAGAAAAGAAAATATAATGATCTGGCTAGAGAACAGATTAATCTACGTAAGATAAATATAGAGCCACTTCCATTATTAATAGGAGTCCTTGGAACACCACCTAGAAAACTGAAAGAGAGCTTAGAGACAACCGGAAATACGACCAAGATTGAAACCGCTACCATTATTCTGCAAGAACTCACCGAAACGTTCTCAAGTTGAGAGTAGACTTGTTTTCACTGTGTCTTTATCAATGTGCATCAGCAACATAATCATTATCTATAACTTCCATATTATCAACTGGACCAGTGATTCTCGATCGCCGTGCCATAGCACAGTAGTTTGCCATACGACCCTCTTAAGTGTATCCGGAAATATTGGCATGGCATGCATATATATGTGTGTGTAGAAGTAGTAATAGTACAGATTATTATTTGAATAAATGAATGAGTATTAACGGTCTTTTTTCAAATAATTCTTTCTACTATTCTTCGATTATGTTATTTCAAATACTTTGATTTAATATTAATTTTCTAAACAACCATTTAAACATTTTGCTAAGTACGCCATGTTATTTTCATTTGCTTCTAGCTTCGCCGTTGTTTAAAAAAGATTGAGAAACACTAAATTTGATTATAACTGGAAAAATGAACAGTTATTGTCCATAAAATGCAAAATCAAAAGGTGGGCGATGACCATCTTTATATTATCAGAGGTAATGTGGGTAAGGCCTTGCCCAAGTTGAGTTAGCCTACAAGAAAAGAAGTCTTGATTCAAAACGTAGTATTTAGACAATACATCTAAGTCTGTGTAGCATTAAGAAAAACGTTACTCATTTTATGAAGGAAACAATAATCAATTTGAAAGGCTATAGATAGAATATTAAATCAATGAATAAAACTATAATTTTAAGAAAGAATGCAAAGCCACCAGAATTAAATGTTTAAAAGACACCTGGGAACAGGACCACTTACATGGTAATTGGGCAGTCAAAAGGAATGATATCGATCAACAGAGACTGAAAAGTTGAAAGAAGAAAGAGAGTAGTTTATAATGGCTGCACAAAACAAAAGCTTATTCAATAGGAATGACCAGGAAAACACAATAAAAATGGTTCAGACCCATTATGAAGATTATATGAAAAACATGTTGAGTCTATTGATCACTTAATGTCGGTCTGTCCAATCCGGATGCCGAAAGACTAAAAGGATCGATAAGATAAGATTGGACATTATATTCGCTGGAAAATTTCTTAATATTATAATGTGCCACATGCCGTAAAATGGTAGGAAAATTACTTTGAATCAGTCAGAAATTTAGCTATTGTTTGAATTTCCAAATTATACTATATAACACCTAATATAGAGATTAAAAACTACAAGCCTACATTATCATTGCGCAATTGGATACAAATATATATATTTGTTGTAACCTAGAAGGGGTTGCTGAATGAGGAATAACCAAAACGAAGGTTGGGAATGAAATGGTAATCTTTATAACATCAATAAAATACAAATACTCGCCAGCGGCGTGAAGTAGGTAAACCACTGCCAGTGGTGGACTACAGAACATTCAGACTTATTGTGTACAATACAATTATGGCTCAAGGCCAAAAAGGGGGAGTGGTTTCAGGCGGGTTTCACTGAATATCTTATACTAAGCTAATCTGATTCACGACCCATTTGCTCATTACAATTTGCACATTCACCACAAGAACTCATCCGTCACCAATCAATCCTCCATATATCATAATGCCGCATACACTAAGGGAAAATGAAATACGCACCCCATGACATAAAAATTATTAGACAGGATATTATGATATTTACCTTGCTCCCGACGAGGTAGGATGCGGCACAAGGGCAAATTTAATGTGGGGGAATCCGGGCCCGCGGGCTTGGGCAAAAATTGCCCGTAGTCTCCGCATACGCAGGATCGGCTATCTGTCTACCTCCCCGGACGAGACTCTGCCCTTCGACATAGCCTCGTCCAGGTTCCTATTTGCCCGAAGGCAGAGAGTTCGTCACGGAAAGAACTTCTCACGCTGACAAATTAAGAAGATAGTAGCGTAGATAATGTGGCATTATATATCAATTGCTCAAAAGTTTGAGAGCAATGTCGATACCAATCTTCTATGTTCTTGAATCCCTTTCATCTTTTATCCTTTTCAACAATCCTCTATATACTCAGTCTTTTCATTTACTTTCACTTTCTGTAACACCCCTGCGTACTAGTGGAATTCCCGCCTTGCTTGGGTTGAAATGATTAAAGGCTAAAAGCACAAACACGCCTATATTTATTGGAGCCTTGTGTCCGATAAAAAGTTATAGACAATTATATTAACAAGATTCCTGGTAGTTCTTGTCGACAAAATATTAAACTGTGTGTAACTCTTTATCTTCTCAGATTAGTGTAGCCATTGTAAAGAAAATATGGACAATGTACATGCTATGTATCACCTAACATCGGAATATGTAAAAACAGAGTGAATGTATTTACCGTGCCATACCGTAGGTCTTGGAAAGCCATTGTGGTGAACAGAAAGCAAAACTACTACTACTAATACTACTACTACTACTACTACTACTAATAATAATAATAATAATACTAACCATAATACGACTACTAATAATAATAATCAATTTCTTCATGTTCCTATAGTATTCTTAGTAATACAACTGTGCCGTTAGCAGTGGCAGAAATTCTTGGTCACGCACTTGGGTACTATACAAGACACATGCCAACGTATGTTATTTTAATATCCGTACCGAAAGGACCAGCATCCAAATTACAAATCGGAGATACCAAAATTAGAACAAAAGTAAAACAATTTCAATATCTGGGAAAGGTTTTAAGAGATGACGCAAAGTGCGACACTGAAATCCGAAGTCGCGTTGAAATAGCGAAAGATGCCTTCCAAATGCTAAACGAAGTATTAAGAAACATAAAGTTTTCTTTAGAAACAAAGAAAAGAGTGCTGGACTATTATGCACTATCAGTCCTCCTGTATGGCAGTGGATGCTCGACTATCTTAAAGATGAAGTAGAGACTTCTGGCAACCGAAGTGTAACTTTACAGAAAAACGCTGAGAATAACATAGATAGAACATGTGAGCAACGACGAAGTTTTAGAGACAACATAATCAAAATGAACTCATATTTTGACGTCAGGAAGAGACGGTTGACATTTCTAGAGCCTTTTATGAGGAAAGATGGCTTGGAAAATTTGATACTCACAGAATGAAGACAAAAGGAGAGAGGAATACAACGCATTACCTACCTGGTGAGTTTGAGCAAATAGATGGCAGAAAAGGGTTTGATAGCGATGGCCGGAGGACAACATTTATTGAGAGCTACAAAGCACGTGAAATTGTAGAGAGATATGATCACAAACGTCATGAAGGGGCACAGCACATAGAAGAAAACTCCCAAAAAAGTTCTCGACATTCTCCCGAGGGCATTGTACCTAAGAGCTCGAGACTATATATATATATATATGTGTGTGTGTGTATTGTGTATATTTAGGAAGCAGTTTTTCATTAATGCCTGTTTCATTAAATAATATAGACAAGTTTCGTCTATTTATTTTAAGTAAGTTCCTTTCGTATTGTCTGATAAGCTTAATAACATTATCGTTCAAAGACGAAAGGAAAACTCCATATTGATACATGTTTAAATCCATTCTAAGCTTTCAGCATTATCAAAGATGACAATTTCAATAAATCAAACAACACACGGACGAAAAAACAATGATAGTCCGCCCTTGCGGACACACGGAAGCGAAAATCGCGTCAAAGCTCGTAACGTCAACAATTACCACGCTAATGTGATTAGGCTTATCAGACAATATGAAAGTAACTGAAAATAGACAAAACTTGTTTATACTATTCAATGACACATGCATTAATACATACACACACACACACACACACACACACACACACACACACACATATATATATATATATATATATATATATATATATATATATATATATATATATATACCGGATGTAACAGCAAACTTGTCCAATTGTTATATTAAGCTCTGAATCTTTGTATCTTAGAAATGATTAATGATATCTTACTGGAATTTTCCGAGGATTTATATTAGACTCTTCTTTGAGCAATCAAAATGTATAATTACTCTCAAAGCTTAAAAGAATACACGTGATGAAATCGATCATAAATGAAAATGACATCTTCATCTTTAACTAACCATAGTTAAGGATCGGAAGCTCACGAAGTATTGAAATAATGTTCAAATACGTATATTTTATTCCAGGAAATTTTTCGAACTTATTCAAGATCATCCTCGCCCCCTCAAACCTTTTAACTTTCTGTCCCGTAGTAATATTCTCGCTCACAGGTTTCACGTACAATTTCATTTTCAAGTGTTTTTTCACTGTACAACTAATGAATGCCTGAATCTTTTTTTCCACTCGCCATTGCTCATTTGGGAAGACCGTCGGGCTGACGCAAAAGAATTTTAACCTGTTTTTTTTTCTATGTGAATAACTTGAAGGGCTTTTCAGTGATTCTTACCACAATTGGTACAAAGATGGTTAAACGCCTTATCTGAAAACCTTGAAGAAAGAAATTGAATTAGTTTAGTGGTTTTCTGGATTTAAACCATTTTGTGGGATAGATAATTATGCTGTTACCCCAATGATTTACAGACAGACTGTTTCGTTGTATCACAGCTCCTCAGTGGGAATAGAGATCCGATTGCTTCAAGCCGGGATGGAAACCCGACTGATTTGACATCAGTCAGATATTTTATCCATTTCCACGACAGAAAGCAAGGGAATATAAATTTTCTTTTCTATACGAAATACACAGGTGGCTCGGAGAACTTAATTCGTACTTGAAGAGTAATGCTTAATAGCAATAAGAGCAGCTGTTTTAAAACCCCTTTCTTTCGAGAGCTCAAACGGAGTCCCGGGAGCAAATATTGCCATCCACAGACAGACTGTTTCACTGTATCACAGTTCCTGAGTATAGCTAGACGTCCAATTTATTCAAGTCAGGACATCAGTCAGATTGCTTACCCCTAAGCCATTAACACACGCCAGAAAGCAAGGAAATTTTAACGTTTTTTTGTTGTTTTTTTTCTATACGAAATAAGCCAGCTGCTCGGAGAACTCAGTTCGTACTTGAAGAGTAATGCTTAATAGCAGTAAAAACCGTTGTTTTTAAAACTCCCTTTCTCTCTCTCTCTCTCTCTCTCTCTCTCTCTCTCTCTATATATATATATATATATATATATATATATATATATTATTCGGACTATTGTCCTCATCTTTGTTGGCATATTTATCACAAAGTTTCGGCCGCTGTATACTCCGGCCTTCTTCAGGTGGTTGGAATGTCGAACCGAACCCTTTATTCCGCTGACTGGGGTAAACTGTTCTAGTCCCACGTGCCATGTCCAATGGATGTCAGCTATCAGTTATCACTTTTTAATTCCCCTCTCCAAGTTCTCCACCGCTTTAACCAGGTCTTGAACTCACAATCTTTAGGTCCTGTCACTGGATCTAACTAAAGCCTTTATCCACTATGGCATCTGTCCTTCAGATGTGATAAATATGGCAACAAAGATGAGGACAATAGTCCGAATAATATAAATAGTGTACATAATACCTCATCTCATAATAAATAGTGTACATAATACCTCATCTCAGAAATACAGACATATATATATATATATATATATATATATATATATATAGAGAGAGAGAGAGAGAGAGAGAGAGAGAGAGAGAGAAATAGAGAGAGAGAAAGTGATAGATAGAATGCATTTCAAAAGAAAATCAGGTACTTAGATAGAAAAAAAAAAGTATCGATTTGCTTAATTTTTACTTAGGCCCTATAAGTATTCGACTTTTTTTTCAAGAATGGTATCTGTTGTCATTCAGGTCTGTAATCAAATTATCTAATCCAAGGGAAAACAGTAAAAAGACGATAAAGACTTAAATGTGTTGTCACACTGTAGAAAAGGTATGAAGCGTTTATGCATCACCTGCCACTTGTTAAGATTAATATCACTCCAGATTGAGATTATCCATGTGAATTTCACATTTTAATTTGATCAAACACAGATTGCATAAAGTTTGGAACCTTAACCTTCTCTTTAGGTTTCAAAATGGGGAGACGAGTGTCCTGAATAGGGTGGAAACCTTCGAAATCTCTCAAGGAATGGTTCAACCCAGAAATTGATGAAAATCTTGGTATATCAAGGCATTTCGTCCATGTCAACCAGAAAAAAAATGGTGAGTTCTTTGTATGAAAATGTGGATTAACGTTTGAATTTAGAAGGGAAAACAGATAAAAGTATCCAATTCGACTTTAACGTTTCGTGAAGTAATGGATTAAATTAGAATTGCTACTGAAGGATCACCTCATGCAGTAAGCGGTTACTACGTAACTTCGTGTAAATTGCCACAAAAAAGCCATTATCACCGCCAGAAAATAAGAAAAAAAAAGATGGAAACAGTGTACAGAGAAATGAAAGAGGCACTCAGGAATGAAGGTAAAATAAAAAGAAATAATTCTAACGAGGAAAATGTATCTGAAGATCAATTGGTAGAAGAAGAAACAAATATACAACGACGACAGTAAAATTTAGTATCGATGGTTTAATGCTTAGAAGCTACATTAAAAGGGGATGGCAAAAAATTATGTTGATAAAAAGCGATGGCACATTGAACGGTGAAAAAGATGTTACTTTGTTAAAGACACACATGTTGTCAGACAGAGCAGAAGATGAAATATTCGAAAACGATGGATCTACTTCCTACACATCAGGACTAATGAATGAAATTTCACACTGGCGAAGATATTATACTGCAAAAGAACTAGCCTACAAAAAACTACACTGCAAAAAAAAAAAAAAAAAAAAACTAGACTACCAAAACAAACAATAAAAATATAGTGCAAAAAAGGTATACTACCAAAAAAAACTAGCCTGCAAAAATCTATACTGCAAAAAAAAAATCTAGCCTGCAAAAAAAAATATATACTACAAAAAAGAACTAGCCTGCAAAAATAAATATATTGCAAAAAAAAATAACTAACCTACAAAAAAAACTATACTGCAAAAAAAAAACTAACCTGCAAAAAAAAAACAAGCTATACTGCAACAAAAACTATCCTGCAAAAAAAAACTATCCTGCAAAAAAACTACATTGCAAAAAAAACTATACTGCAAAAAAAATAGCCTGCAAAAACAAACAAAAAAACTATAGTGCAAAAAAGGTACACTGTCAAAAAAAATGTAGCCTGCAAAAATCTATACTGCAAAAAAAAATCTAGCCTGCAAAAAAAAACTATACTACAAAAAAGAACTAGCTTGCAAAAAAAAATATATTGCAAAAAAAAATAACTAACCTACAAAAAAACTATACTGCAAAAAAAAAAACTAGCCTGCAAAAAAAAACTATACTGCAAAAAAAACTATCCTGCAAAAAAAACTATCCTGCAAAAAAAAACTATCCTGCAAAAAAACTACATTGCAAAAAAAACTATACCGCAAAAAAAAAAAGTCAGCAAAAAAAAACTACACTGCAAAAAACAATCTATACTGCAAAAAAAACTAGTCTGCATAAAAACTACACTGCAAAAAAATGTATACTACAAAAAAAATCGAGCCTGCAAAAACTACAGTGTAAAAATACTATACTGCAAAAAAAAAACTATACTGCAAAAAAAAAACTAGCCTACAAAAAAATCTACACTGCAAAAAAAACTATACTGCAAAGAGAAAAAACTAGGCAGCAAAAAACATTCACTGCAAAAAAAAAAAAAAAAAAACTAGCCTGCAAAAAAACTGTATTGCAAAATAAAAAGCTACATTGCAAAAAAAAAAAAATAACTATCCTGCAAAAAAAATCTATACTGCAAAAAAAAAAACTATACTGCCAAAAAAACTATACTGCCAAAAAAAAAATAACTAGCTTGCAAAAAACTATACTGCAAAAAAAAGTAGCCTGCAAAAAAACTACACTGCAAAAAACTATACTACAAAAAAAAACTAGCCGGCAAAAAAAAATATATTGCAAAAAATATCTTGCCTGCAAAAAATACTATATTGCAAAAAATAAAAACTAGCCTGCAAAAAAACATTACTGCAAAAAAAAAAAAACTAGTCTGCCCCCCCCCAAAAAAAAAAACTAGCCTACACAAAAAAACTATACTGCACAAAAAACTGGCCTGCAAACAAAACTAGATTGCAAAAAACACAAACTGCAAAAAATAATCTACACTGCAAAAAAACTAACCTGCATAAAAACTACACTGCAAAAAAATATATATTACAAAAAATAAAAATAACCAGCCTGCAAAAAAAACTATACTGCCAAAAAAAACCTAGTCTGCAAAAAAAATATATATATATATATTGCAAAAAAAATAACTAGCCTGCAAAAAAATCTATACTGCAAAAACAAACCATACTGCAAAAAAAACTACACTGCAAAAAAAAAACAAACTATACTGCAAAAAAAAACTACACTGCAAAGAAAAACTATGCTACAAAAAAAACTAGCCTACAAAAAAAACTATACTGCAAATAAAACTACCGTGTAAAAAATAACACTGCAAAAAAAACTATATTGCAAAAAAAAAAATAACTAGCCTGCAAAAAAAAAACTATGCTGCAAAAGAAAACTATATTGCAAAAAAAAAATAACTAGCTTGGAAAAACTATACAGCAAAAAAAAACTAGCCTGCAAAAAAACTACACTGCAAAAAAACTACACCGCAAAAAATCTATACTACAAAAAAAAAACTACACTGGAAAAAATAATTTATACTGCAAAAAAACTAGCCTGCATAAAAACTACACTGCAAAAAAAAATGTATACTACAAAAAAAATCTTCACTGCAAAAAAAAAAAAAAACTAGAATGCAAAAAAACTGTATTGCAAAAAAAATAACTAGCCTGCAAAAAAAACTGTCCGACAAAAAAACTATACTGCAAAAATATCTCTACTGCAAGAAAAAAAAAACTCTACTGCATAAAAACTATACTGCAGAAAAAATAACTAGCCTGCAAAAAAAAAAAAAAATAACTAGACTTAAAAAAAAAAAATTAACTAGACTTCAAAAAAAAAATATGTTGCAAAATACTATACTGCAACAAAAAAAAAACTAGTCTGCAAAAAAAACTAGCCTGCAAAAAAAAACTAGCCTGCAAAATAAAACTAGCCTGCAAAAAAAAAACTATACTGCAAAAAAAAACTAGCCTACCAAAAACTACATTGCAAAAAACAAACAAAAAAAATAGCCTGCAATAAAACTATACTGCAAAAAAAAAAACAAAAAAAAAAAACAAAAACAGAAAACAAACTTGCCTGCCAAAAAAAAACTATACTATCTAGGATAAATTTACGCGTGAAAACAATATATATGGAAATACTGACTCGACAACCATTGAAGCAGCAAATGAAAAAAAAATCTTTAATTTTCAATATTTACTATACATAGAAGCATTGACAAAGCAATTACGGAGGATTTTTACAAATTTTGACATGTGTTTTTTTAGAATGCATCTAAAAGCCAAAGAAGAATCAAGAATATTATGGGTCCTGATCTGACAGCTCGGCTTCAGTCACTTTTCCACCGGCATAAGATGTCTTTTCTATAAATATTTTCATCTGCAAAAATTTCAATGCATTGCCAATCGCTATCTACTGTCCTCCAGATTACTCTGTCCCCATCCGTCTCATTATTAATATTTCTGTTCTTAATTCTCCCACAACTTGTAACACCTTGTACAATAGTGGTTTTACTGCGTTGCATTGGGTGACACCGATTAATATATATATTAGCTCCCGAAAAATAATTAATTCGTTCGAACATTTTGGGGAGAATAGGGTGAATTTGTAAACAGTCACTATTACTGCTGATAATGCAAGACTCTTCAAACTGGATTGAGTTCTTTAGGTCATTGGCGTGTTTATGATAAAATAAATACGCAAAAAAATGCCTTTCTATTAGCCTAGGGATTAGAATCTCCAACTGATACCATATTGGTCGGGTTTCGATTTCGGCTTGAAGCGATCGGATGTATAGCCACACTGATGCTCTGTCAATATATATATATACTTAGTAAAATTTCAGGCATTT
>OZ010580.1:9245389-9280389 GCA_963932145.1 Acanthosepion lycidas
TTTTTACATCCTTTTTAATATAAAACTTTGTTCAATCTAGTTACAGTGAGCAACTAATGCAATTAACGTTTTGTTTTATAAAATATCTCTTTTGTGTTCATATCATTTTTTATGTACATTTTTTTTAGTTTTCTCCGATGTACGCCTTGGGACAATTATTCCAAGGAATAAACTAAAAGCTTCCTCCGATTTGTTAGCTTATTTTTTGTTTTTTTATTAATTAAATGGGGAAATAGCAAGGTAGGTTGGTTTCTATAGCCTTGGGTGGCAACCAGTCTAGGAGAAGTAAAATCTATATGTAGCCCTGGGGAAGCACATACAATGCAGCCAAGGAAAGGATCGTCCGCAGTGACACGATGATCCCAACTATGGTCGACTACTTTAACATGCCATCACTTAATTTTTGTTTGTAAAATATTTTATCATATTTGAAATAGCGTTCATTGTTGATAAAACAGTTGTTCTTTTACTAGCGGGGTGGGGATATTTATCTGTGATTGTGTTAGCTGCTTCATATATATATATATATATATATATATATATATATATATATATATATATATATTAGGTTGGTGCAAAAATAATGTCGTTTTTTAAGTATTTTTAACGGCAATTAACGACAATATTTTGGCACCAACCTAATATAATTATTCATTTAAAAATTATAACAAAAATATGTTATAAAATCACTAGAAAAATGGCCATTTTGTTTCAACACCTTTGGTGTCTTATCAAGTGATGTTGAATGTAGATTCATTCTACAATCTACATTTAACATCATCACTTGATAAGACACATAATGCGTTGAGACAAAATGGCTATTTTTGTAGAGATTTCAACAAGTTACGCTGTATCGAGCACTATTTTTTAAAAATAATAACAAAAATACTAAAGAACTTTGGATTATTTACCTAACCAGTTCTTTCCTATTTTCTATATATTTTCACACACACACACACACACACACACACACACACACACACACACACACACATATATATATATATATATATATAGAGAGAGAGAGAGAGAGAAAGAAATATAGTTTAAAAGTGTGCCATATTTATGGTATAATGTGCTCAATATCTGAGATAGAGCGTACGTAAATATAAATATAAAAGTGAACATTGAAATCAACACTCAGAGGCGACAGGCTGTTTCACGCTAGACGCAATCGTCATGGCGGCCTGACGATTGGGTCTAGCATGAAACAGCCTGTCGCCTCTGAGTGTTGACTATAATGTTCACTTTTATATATATATATATATATATATATATATATATATATATATATATATATATATATATATATATATATATATGGGGGTGGCTATGTAGGGATAGATAATTAGATAGATAGATAGATTGATAGATAGATAGATAGATAGATAGATAGATAGATAGATAGATAGATGGATAGATAGATAGATAGATAGATAGATAGATAGAAAATTGGATAGGAAGGAAGGAAACAGGAAAGAATGCTACATATAGATTCACATTTTATTGTTTCAATGCCATCTTCCGAATAAAATCCGGAGTTTACAGTCAGACGTGAAACTGACAGTCACCACTTAGCATTGATATCTATGCCCAGACTGCCTATATCTATAAACTATTCAGCAGTCTTCCTCTACAAATATTATTATGTTGGTGCAAAAATAATGACGTAATAATGTCGTTTTTGACGTTAAAAAATATGTCAAAAAACGACATTATTACGTCATTATTTTTGCACCAACCTAATACAAATTTAAAGAATCTATTTCATCATAATGTTTATTTGTCACTGCGTTTTTCTGCTGCAATGTTTATTCTTTTCTTTGCATTTCTTCTTCTGTTTCTTGATTCTTTCCTTTGTTTGTGATTTCTGTAAATTTCCTCGAATGAATCTTTTATTCCACTCTTTCTTCCATCTTTTTTGTTTCTTTCTTTCGTTCTATCTTTCCGCCTTTCCTGACATTCCCCTCTTTTCAATTTATCTCTTTTTCATTGTTTCTTCCATTTAAAATCATGTTCATTTCATTAAGACATATCTCCCTACCATTCACCCACCGCTCGCTCGCTCCTTCCTTCCTTCCTTCCTTCCTTTTAATATTCTTTCTCTTTTTTAATTTGCTTTCCTGATATCAATTTTTATGTCCTTTCCTTCTACTAATATAATTTTTATCTTTTTTCTTTCTTTCGCCTAATTGACATTTCTTTTTTTTATTTCCCAACAACATTCCAATCCTTCTTTCTTTCTTTCTTTCTTTCTTTCTTTCTTTCTTTCTTCTTTCTTTTTTTCTTTGTTATCGCTTCTAGGGGGTCTTGTGTTCTTTATGTCTTTTTTCTTTATTTCTTTCGTTCTTTCTTTTCTCTAATATCATTGTCTCTTTCCATTTAGTTTCTTAGATTTTTCTTTCCGAACACTATTTTTCACTTTCTTTCTTTCTTTCTTTCTTTCTTTCTTTCTTTCTTTCTTCTAATATCATTGTCGCTTTGTTTCATCCCCAACATTATTTTTCTAATTCCTTCTTTATTCATTTTAATTTTCTTTCTTTCTATTTTCCTTTTTTTCTTCAAACATTCCTCTTTCTCTGTATATATTTTTCTTACGTTATCACTTATCTTTCTTTTCCTTTGTTCTATTTTTATTTTGTCTTCGTCTTTACTTTTTCTTCCTCCATTTTTTTTCAATTTCTTTCTTTTATCTTCTTTTTTCTTCCCCCTTCCTACTTTCTTTATCCCTTTATGTCCCCCTTTCTTTGCTTACATTATTTTCTTCCTTTTACCTCGTTTTTATTTCAATCTTCTTGGCGATTTTATCTCCGATTTCGTTATTGCTGTGCCAAAAGTCGCGCAAGCAGCGTCTGCTACTATCTTGAGCCGATTTGCGATAAGCGATATTCTTAGACACGAATCTGCTCGGCATTGGCGATCAGTATTTTAATCTTGCTGTTTTTGCCATAACCCGATTAACTTTACGATGGCCACTGATCTCCAGCAGTATTTCTTCTTCACGGCATACATTTGCTGTTTGGAGAACAAGTTTTTGCAGACAATCTAAAAAAATATAACTCCATATCTATTGTATGATTTGAATGAAATATCTTAATAGAAATATTTGGAAAATCGCTTTAAGTTGCTTTCATATTCTGTTTAATCTCTCGTTCTGTGTTCTACATCCTTTAAAGATGTAAAAGATGATGGGTCTCCTCAGCTTCTTCTCTTTATTTTCTCTTGCATGTCTTTTGCCTTTTTCATAATGCTTTCTTTTCCTGGCACATATGACTTATTTGTCAAAACGATTTTTATTTCTTTTGGTAATTGTTCATTCAACACAAGTCCCAAGAGCCACTCGTGTCACTTGGGACGTGAACGACGTTGGTGTATGGACGTAAGAGGTAAAATAAGAAGATCAGATCATGAGGAAATGTAGGAAAGCGGTTCTAACTCATCCCCAGAAATTTTGAACAGGAGTAGATGTTTATCCCTTGTTTATTGTCTACAGCCAGTTTTCCGGTTTCTCCTGAATTCTTTTCATTCTGTTTCACTCTCAGTAGACCCGTGCTTCATGGTGGCGTTATATTTTTTATTAGATGAATTGATTAAGCAAAATAGATGAATAGTGTTATGATCCAGAATGCTATCACTACATATCAAGCACGTTGCAGTGGTGACCCCGACCTGATGTTATTTACAGATATTGGTATGGTGCGTGTTAAAAATCTTCCCAGTGTTACTTCTTTTTTTTTTGTCGTTTCTTTAAATGTTTGTACTTATTTATTTTTGCTTGTTCCGAGAATTTCTTTGTTAAGGATAGTGTTTGAGATCGTCAACTTTCGATTTTCCGGAGCGATAGTGATACATTGTATTCCTTTTTACTACTGTTGCTGTTACTTGCTGGCAAGGATATTTTTAGAATGATAAAAAGCGGAAGAAAAGATCATACCGAGTCGTAGGAATGATAATGGTTAACCTTAGGCTTCATGAGATTAAGATCGTTGTAATCAGGAAAGCACAGTGTTAGTTGGCGCCAAAAAGCATTTTTGTTTAACTTCATATTCTGTTTAATTTTTCGTTTATTTGGTGCCCTGCATCCTAAAAACGAGCCTTTTTGAAAATTCTTTCATTTTGTGAGATTTATTACTCTCACAATTTGCTATTAGGAAATCGATTATTATTTCCATCTTTCACTCATTGTTCAGCCAATACAAAGCCTAAGAGACACTCAAGGTAGAGGTTTGGTGAATGAGCCTGTTATGTTTCCTCGAAGGAGATGAAAAAAAGATCACAGGGACATGTAGGAAAGATTGACCCTAGATTTGAAGATGTTCGGTTTGTAGCGAATGGGGAAGAATTTTCTCGCGAGTCTGTTCCGCAAAGCAGCAGCTTTCGAGGCGATGCTTTCCGAATGGAACCTCCTTCTCAATAATGGAATACAAATAGTATGAGAATGATTCAGTTGCAGTGTTAGTTGCATGGCGAGTCTTAGCAGTGAAGTTCAGAAGTAGTGGAATTAATGCATGTACTTCGTCAGAACATTTGCCATGGAAAAAGCGACGAAAGTAGCGATATGATTGCGACGTTGGGAAAGAGCCTGTAGATGCGACAATGATTCATTATTCACCACCAGTTCGCGTAGCCAATTTCGGAGCCTACCAAAGCTTCAAAGTGAGGACAGGGGAACTCTAGCACAGACCTAGCCGCAATACTCCCTCTTTGGTCTGATTCGGCTCTTCTAAAAATAGAGGGATTGACCGGAAGTGTCAGATAAATTCTTTCAACTCCCTTGTTATTTGGAGAATTGCACGAAAAAGGAGAAAACATTTGTTGTTCGGTACTCTCGCTGTTCGAATTTAGGGTGAGGCCAAAAAGAAAAAAAAAACAGGTAATGGATGACGAATATACGTGTTAAGCTAAATAAATTTTATGTTGTCGGTTCACAATATACAGTTTCATAGAAATAACTCTTTTAAAAAATGTCATGTCCAATTTGTCTGTTCCTTATAGCATTCACTTGAGGTTTTTCTTGCCATCATTCAAATCTACAAATCAACCATTTGTCCTTTCATGGAATACTGCTGCTATATATGGTCTGGTGCTCCCGCTGTTCATCTCGAGGTCCTCAACAAAATCCGGAGAGGGATATGGAATGTTATAGGCTATGATCTGGCATCTCGTCTGCAGTCACTATATCACAGACGTGCTGTGGCTTCTCTCTGTCTTTTCTACAAGTACTTTCAAGGCAACTGCACCGACGAGATAATTTCACTTTTTCCCAAACTGCATGAATTTAAGCGTGCTACTAGGTTGGCATCACGGTCCCACACTTTCGATGTCGAAACGGATAAATGTAGCCATCTCTTCTACTCCAACAGCTTCTTATCTCGCACCTCCAATCAGTGGAACTCCCTTTCTATCACTTGCTTGACTGATAGCTATAATCTTCAAATATTCTAATGTAATGTCAATCGACATATTCTGATACCCTGACCTTGATCCTTTTCCTAAACACTCCTCTACTCTTACTCTCTCTATAATCCATTGCGTGCTAATGGCATTTCGGGCTTGCTTGGGGCTATTTGCTAAAAAAAAGAAAAAAAAACTATAATGAATTCCTCAGAAAAAGTAACAAAAAAAAACTGTCCATAACTGTTTGATTAGCTTTACAAAACCATACCCTGAAACATATTTGGATTTTGCACTAATGGGGCTATCAATCAAGAAGGAATATTACCCGTAGAATTTCCGCGCTATAGGCATTAATATATCTACAGTATAGCAGAAGCATAGTATGCGGACGGGACAGAATAGCTGAGAGAAAGGAATGAAAAAACATGCATTGTTCTTAAAGATATTTTTCATATCCATATATACATTCTTATCACTAATTTGTCCGACACATAGAAACTGTAACATATGCATACAACAAACGGTACGAAAAGAGCAAAAAGAGATAGAGAGATACAGGAAGGGACAGAGAGAGATTTCCCAACGGGAAAAGGACAGGTCAGTGGTGTCTTTCATGTATTCGTTGAGACATTTTCCTCTGTTCATCCTACCGCTGTGGACTTGTGGCGTCCGTCTTCTCAGTAGGCATTCTATATATTGACGCCACTTACCATCAGTCACGTGAGACTCGTTACTGCGTCTCAAGGGGAGATAATCGCCTTTTGCATTCATCCAGGCCAATGTTAGACCATTTCTGAAATCTCAGTACTGTTTACATTCAGACTTGTTATAGCAAATATCACTTAGGAAATGATTAAAAAAAAATGCCAAATACCCGCTTGTTAGCCCACATGTGTATAGACAGCGAGCATTCTCCATTGTCCTAATATTGTTTACAAGCCCTAAGTGCTTTACCAGCTTTCTGAAAAATGACTGTCGATGTTCCTATGCAACTTCAAACTACTAGCTCTGACTTTCTTTAGTCGGCTGAAATAATTGTATTTTCGCGCACATTTACTATAGAATGTCCGTGATGTGTATGCCTCACGTTGTGATGCCCATTTTGCATACGACTATACATTCCATTGTCTTACAATTAATAATTAATATTTATTTTCACCTTTCTCGAGTACTGATTATTGTTTCAGTTTTCCTTTTCAAGCTGCCATGAACATCGTACCATATAGTGTAATATATAATGTAAAGCGTACATCCCCAAATAGTAGATAACGATAAGAGGTCTAATCTCTTAGAACCACCTCTCTGTATAGGTCACATAAATCCGGTGGAAAAAGACGTGCCGTTCCAGTTTTGAAAAAAAAACAAAAAGCAAAAACATTAAGAAAAACAACGTTTGTTTCCGGTACAAAATACTGACTTTTTTTTTCAGTGGAGATCACACTTTTCTAATATTTCAATGTGATCACGTTGCAATTTAATTAATGCATTTGTGTAATTTGTGACGCACAGAAGTATAGTGGTATTGCAAACGGACGTCACTTCACTATATCTTCAAGAAAGCGTAATGAAGATTTATTCCTTGCAAATGCCATTTAGTCAGTGCTATGAAGGAAGTTACAATTTTTTTTAACAGAATTTACACTAAGCAAAGCAGGGAAGCCACTAAGACAAAAGACGTTAATGGGTGTGAGGGAATTAGAAAACATTGCGAAGGGAAGAGAAGAATAATTAGGAAGACAGTAGATAGCGACTGGCATTTAATTTAAATTTTTGATGTTCAAAGTGGGCGGGAAAGCATAGAGCCGGAAGGAATTTCCACAAGCGAGAAGTGTGATATCAGGAGGCAATCATTAAAAAAAGAGTGAAAAGAAAAGAAAAACTCGAAAAAAGAAGTGAAAATTGACTATAACATCTCGCCAATTCAAAACAAATTTGACGTGACCTGGCCGCCAGTCTAATATTGTGCTTAAATTGATAAAGTCTAGGTACCATAGCGAAGAGCGATATTTATTCGGCTTATTTTAGGAGATGTGGCACAAGGCCAAAATGGTGGATGGGTAAAAGGGAAGGTTTTCTTCTGTTTTAACATTAAACTTCGCTAGTCACGATCACCGACCCAAATATACACAATATTCCTTTCGCTAAAACAACATATTCTTCCTAAGCATTCGTATAAGCATTCTTATCCACCATAATGTCTCCATGCCTCTATAAAGAGCAAATCCAAACAATTACCATGAAAGTATTTATAGAAAAGCCAGAGGGAAGAAACTTTACGACTGAAAACGAGATGCTAGGTCAGGACCAATAACATTGCTGATTCTCCTTTGAATTTTGTCAAGAATCTCTAAATAAATAACAAGAGAACCGGGCAATATTTGACAGGAATATTCTAAGCATGGGCGAACGGCAGACTTATAGACATGTAAGATAGATTCTGTAGATAAAAATAATATCATTACGATATCGCGCAGAATTAATTGCTTTAAAGAGCGTTCCGTTTACTGTATCTTTCATTTCTGTTTTTTGTTTTTAATTTCTTTTTTGCTTTTCTTTTCACTCTTTCTCATGATTGCTTCCTTTCTTTCAATTTCTTAATTTTCCATTAGTTTTTCTTTCTTTTTTATTATTCTGTGTCATTAATTGATTTTTTTATTTCGATTCATTCTCTATTCGTTCTTTTTTCGATTTTCGTTTTTTATACTGTCATTCAGTAATTCCTATATTCTTTATCTTTATTCTTTTTTCATTCTTTTTTATTCCTATATTCTAAGGTTTTCCATCTTTTCTTTTTACCATTTTTCTTTTTCAAATATTCCTGTTTCTCAGTATCTTTATTTCTTTTTCTTTTCTTACTTTATCACTTATCGTTCTTTTCCTTTTTTCCATTTTATTTTGCCTTTTTTTTTTATTCCCACGCTTTTCCAATTATTTTCTTTATCGCCTTATATCCTTCTTTTTGTACTTCCAAATATTTCTGGCTTTTTCATTTTTCCATATTCTTTCTATTTCAATCTTCCTCTCCTTTCATTTCCGTTCTTCGTTTTCTTCTTTGACTCTTTCTTTCTTCTTTCATTACGTAATAGGCTTCAATCAGATTTCAATATATCGACGCCTGAATACGGACTTTGCACTTGTCTCTATTCAATTTCATTTCTTCGAGAAACTGGCAAGAATTACAACCTATTATTTTGAATTAGCTTCGTCAGCTACATCATAATTAAAAAAAAAAACAATACATAAACACACAACGCCCATCTTATCTCAGGTTACTTCATCGCTAAATCATCCACCCTATATTCAAAAGGTGACTGGAAATTAGCCATCCTTAAAACAAGGCGTCGTTTGTTTTATTTTCTATAAATGTCTACAGACCTAAAAAGATTGATTGATTCGATTTCTACGGCTTATCAACCACTTGTAAGATATTTTCAAGTCAGAAATTATATTTAGATTGTAAGGAACTTTTTGGAGATAGTGATAAAAGTCCTACTAATTACCCCATAGATGAGGCGAGAAGAGAATATCATACCCTTTCCCAAGTGTATTTACTTGTAAGTGAATAAAACGACCTTAACCGAAATTGAAACTCGTATCTCCGATTAACAATTCCGAGGCATTATCACTTACGCCAGCGGCACATCCAAGCTTACAGCAGTTTTTATTCGCCCAAATATTCAAACATGTACGGACCAATCTCAAAGTTGGTTTACGTCGGTGACTACGGAAACGGGTGTTTCAATCTGATGTGACTGTAAGCCCGATTGAAAAAGGTACGTGTCCAAATTATGATAAACATGTCAAATATAACTGACATGTATGAGAGAAGCCATTTTGTTGCCGCAGTTGTATTCTTTTGTGTACTTTCTGTTAAGTTTTCTTCCAGACGATTCTCTACCTATCTTCAAGTGTAGAATTCATAAGGAAAGAGAGGTGCCCCTATTTTTCTTACTACTGAATCGAAACATGAATAGTGTGCAGCGATCAAATCCGTCAGTGTTTGTATTATCTACTCACCTAGTTTTTTTTTTTATTTTTGCTTTTAATATAAGAAAATATTCTTTGGGATTTACTGCGCTTTTCTTCAGAAACCTTTAGAGATTACTAGATCTCGTTATTTCCGTAAAATTCTTTATCGATTCAGCTGCAAAGATAGACATCTTACTCACCTGGACATAAGAAAAAAGAATGATGATAAAATCTCGTTGTTGTTCAATGGAGCTCAGCTTTGAGCTGACTGGTCCTAGCTCTCTGGGAAAACATTGTCGATAAGGAGCGATATTTGGCATAGTTTCGAGGTGAAATAGATGTGTGTGAAAACCGTTGGCACGGTAGAAATGTGGGTCAAATACGCCCGATTCCAAAAGATCTGGGTGGCAGGTGAGAATCGGTGATTATTTTTTAAAATCATTTCACGCTAAGCAAGACGAAGATTCCACTAGAACGCGGGGTGGGGGGTTACAGGAAGCGAATGTGAAAACGAACGAGAAGTTTGAAAAATGGAGAGGAATGAGGAAACAACAAAAAAAGAACAGACGATCGCGTCTGACGCTGCATTTAATTTTTTCAAGATTGTCGTTTTTAGGAAAGTAAGAAATCATGAGGGATTTTCACAGGTTGGAAATGCGAGAAAGAAAAAAAACTGTTAGATTAAAAATGGCGTTTGACTTTAACAATTTCAACAGTTAAACTCTCTGACTTG
This sequence comes from Acanthosepion lycidas, assembly GCA_963932145.1. NCBI lineage: Eukaryota > Metazoa > Mollusca > Cephalopoda > Sepiida > Sepiidae > Acanthosepion > Acanthosepion lycidas. The sequence continues at coordinate 9,255,489 of OZ010580.1, forward strand.
ACTTACTAGTAGCACTCTTAAATTTATATCGTAGGGGCAGCAGGGAAAAAAATAAAATCATTCGAGCAGTTACCATGAGAATATTCTCAGAACAGACAGAGGGAAGCAACATCAGTAAAAGTGACTGGGGACGAGATGCCTAGTCATGACCCATTATATTGGAGACGCTCCTCTCAATTTTATCAATAATCTCGAGATGGACATGAGTAAAACCAGGCCATATATGGAAACAGTATTCAGTACACAGATGAATGGTAGATTATAACGTTTATCAATGTTAATACAGATTTATTTATTTTTAGTTTATATCTATATCTGTCGATGGCATCACCCAGTATAGTGCGCAGCACTCAATTATTGGATCAAAATACAACTCCACACTTAACGACTTCTATCTTTAAAGATTACTTTGATTTGCGACCAGATATAACATCTCATCCTATGAATTAAAAAAACACTATTCAGCTAAATGGTATTGCACATTGAATAAAAACTATTAACGTAGCAGTTTTCTATCCCAACTGCCCATGTCTAGTGATATCTCTTGTAGTTTGTGTTTCTAGTGCATGTCGTTTATTGCTCACCATGTTTAGACATAGTACAATTACACACTGCTAATTCCAGGGATTGAACTCATAATTACTATGACACTGAATTAGTCCACAATGCTGTTGACCAGCGTTGTAGATTAAATAAAGGTTTCAGTTCGTAATTGCTTGTAGATTACCCGCATGAGTATAAATCTGATGAAGACCAGAGGCATAATGACCGAAATGTTGTGATATCAATAAAGATGAGAACAATAGTCAGCATGTAAATAATGTGGAAATTTGTTTTTCTTGTCTTCATGAATAAGTTCTCTTATTGACATAAGTGTGATGATCGGAAAAAGAAATGTGAAGGGTAATCAAAGAGAGCAAAAACAGACAAGTAATGCTCAAATCAAGAAAGATGGCGATACCCATCCAAATAATCGATAGACAAATGATGACACAAATAGAAAGGCGAGGGAAAACTATAATCTGTGGCAACCGATATTCGAAAGACGAGTATACACGCCAAATTAATGGAACATTTCATAATAAAAATCCAATGAACACGAAGCAGTGAAATTTGGGATTCAATCGCGTCGTTGACGGCATCCATTACTGGCGTTGTTTTCATACATTCGTTGCTGAAAGCTAAACGCGGAAGACTACGGAAACCTAAGCTCGGAACTGATCTTTCTTGTTTAAATTTGTCTCAGTTACTGCGCACGAGAACTATTTACGTACACACACTCAGTTTGCGCAGTGATACCTTCACTGATAGCTATTCTTCAGCGAATATATATAAACGACGCTAGTAATGGCTGTCCGCGACGCGAATGAATCCAAACTTTCACTTTATCAAATTCGAGATTCGAATTGAGTATGTACATAAATGTTAGCATTCTGGAAATGTTTAATGCAAACTGTGTGCGGGTGTCACACTGCAAATTAACCACTTTTTTTGATCAGACCTCATATACCGAGTTTATATTTAATTATAAATTTTATTATGTTATTATATATTTTTTGACAATTGGATGTTTGCTCATTTGCCCTGATTTTAAAATTAGGTCGGCCCTAATTTTTTTTTCCTACACCAGTGTACATCTCTTAAAAAAAGAGTTAATTCAATTTCGAATTAATGTACAGTTATTCAAGACCTCTCGATTTTACGTGGTCGAATTCGTTCAACATTAACTTCTTTTCTATTACCTATTCTTTTTGATAATGCTTTTCGCTCTTTTCAGCTCAATTCCTATTTGAATCGTTTCACTAGCAATTTACGCACCAGCGCTCATTTTCTAGCCGCCATTATATTCCGGTGTAGAGAGCTGCTTTTATCTACTTAAAAACATGGCCGGTGATTCATCATTACTAATGAAAGAAATGTTATTATTTAGACAGCGATAAAGAATCTACAGACTTTGAGGTTGAAACGGCAAAATCAATTTAAGCTTACTAACGTGGCAGGAGATGCTGTTTACTAACTAGAAAAAAAAAAGAATTTCTTTTCTGTCATGTGTTTTTTTCTGTAGTCTATCAATATATAATTGTATATTTTTGTCGTTTTTCAATTTTTCCATTTACGTGTGGTATTTTTTCCTTGTTTTTTTTTTTTTTCAAAGCAGTGTTTTTCTGTTCATGCCGTTTTTTTCACATCATTTTAAGACCTTTTCTTTCTTTTGACTAAGTTTTAAATTTATCTACCGTTTTTTATCTTTGTTTATTTTCTTTTTCTTTTTTTTCTTTTTTTTTTCTCATTATTTTTTTAATTCTCTTTCTCTTTCCAGTTGCTACGTTTACCTTTGTTTCTTTTACCTTCTCTCTTATTTTCTTTATTCTTTCTATTTTTTTATTTTCATCTTTTTATTTTCATTTTATTCTACTCTTTCTTTTTCATAACCTTCTTCGATTTTAATTTTTCTTCCATTTTCTTTATATTTCATCCTTTTATCTCCTATTTCATTTCTTTTATTGTGTATTTTTTTCTAATGTTATTTCTCTCTTTTCCCATAAAATGCTTCTAATCCTCCCTCGCCTGTTTTATTTCTTTTCCTTTTCGAATTTTCTTTTCTTTATATGCCTCCCTCGAAGAAGCTTATCATCATTTTCTTTTTTCTTTCATTCTTCCATTAAACTTCTCTTTATTATATTCCTCAGTTTCTTTCTTTCCATTTCTTTTCCGTTTTTCTTTTCCTTCTTTTTCCCCAATTCATTCTGATTTTCTTTCTGTCTTTCTTTTATTTTTTCTAACCGTTAAATATGTTTTCTTTCTTTACTTTCCTTCCTATTTCTTGAAAAATATTTCCATTCTTTTTCTTTCTTTCTTTCTTTCTTTCTTTCTTTCTTTCCATTGCTTTTTCTTGAAGAATATTTACTTTATTTCTTTCTTTTCATTCCTTTTTCATGAAAAAATATTTTCTTTCCTTCTTTCTTTCATTCATTCATTATTTTCCTTGAACAATATTTTCTTTCTTTTTCTTTCCATCTTAATTTATTTATTTATTTTCATTCATTTTTCTTGAACAATATTGCTTTCTTTCTTTCGTTTCTTTTCTTTTTTCTTTCTTTCTTTTGTCTTTATTTCTCTCTTTCGCTTGCTTTTACTTGACGAATATTTGCTTTCTTTTTTCTTTCTTTCTTTTTTCTTTCTTTCTTTTTTCTTTCTTTTCCTTCCTATTTCTTTAAATTTTTTCTTGGTTTCTTTTTTTCTCGCTTCTTTTCTTTCTCCTACTCATTCTATTTTTTTTTCTTTCGTTTCCATCCGTTTTTCTTTTCATTTTTATTCTTTTATTATTTCTGGCATTTTTTAAAAAAATCAATTCCCCGAAACTAAATCGCAAGGGACTACTGCGGGTTGAAAAAATATTTTAGAATGGACCAAAAGCCTAATCTTAAACGGGAAACTGGGGACAATTTTCTATTCCTGTTCAAAAGACCAGGATGGAGTCTCATTTAAAATCCTACGTCTATAAAAATACAGTTAAAGAATCAATCACTCACATGTTTCAGGTGAATCAAGGTTTAACTCGTTAATGTATATTTTGCTCATTTGAAATTAAGTTATTTTATGATTATGTCATCAGTGAAATATATCAAAGTAATAATTTACCAAATTGTATTATACAATGTGCGAGGCGTAAAATGTCGTCATATGATATTTTTAATTCTGCTCATATGTGTTGTTTGTTTTTGATTTTGTCGACTGCACAACATAATAGGGTCAACCGGGAAACGCCTCTGAGAAAAAGACCACCATGACGCAACTCGCCCTGCCAGAATTTTAGAAACGTCATGCTGTACTGCTTGTCTTTCGCACCAGGAATCTCAAATACGAACATTTCAGAGTGTTTCAGCGTCAATCTGAGGATGGTGTAGTGGGATGGGAAAGAGTTGGATGAGTCTAATGGTGATTACGAAGGTACGGCAGCTGGAAAAAAAACTCACTCGTTCGGATAAGAAATGGACATCCGAATTTTTTTTTTTTTTTGTCAGGGCCTCAGACTCAACACGGAGGCCTGCATCAAGTGGTTTGAGAAGGTAATGATGCCCTGGGAAAACCCTATATTTAGCAACGAGACGCTGCACCATGCCACATAAGCAAGAGAATCCAGTCATGTCTCTAAAACAATTTCTGCGACCACCAGACGCCTTAGATATGGACACCCAAATTGCCAGACAGCAATCCCATTGATTATTATGTGTGTGGCTCAGTTGAGCGGGAGACCTACAAAACTGTTTGTAGCATCTCAGATGAACTGAAGGCAAGGATTATGGAAGCATTGAATAACAGAAACAATGAGACTTTCCAGAAGAGATGCACGAGATTCCGAAGTCAATTGAAAGCCGTGGTTGAAGACATTTTCTTTACCGTCACTCAGTTTTGATACCTAAGGTTTAAGATTATTATTTTTTAAATGAAGAAAGATTCATGAAGCTTTCAGTTTAGCTTTAACTGAAAGCTAAATGATAAAATTTACCGTTTCCAGTAATCAAAATACCCTGGTGTATTTCAAGTAAAAATTATATTGATTAGAGTCTCAACTATTTGGTTGCTTTCAGAAAAAACGATAAAAGTCGAAAATATCGGATATTTTGACATATTTGTAAATAAAATTTAATTATTGGGTTTAAAAATCTTCCAAAAATAAAATATACTTTTCTGAAGGTTTATTTGAGGAATATTAGCTGATTTAAAGTATAATTAATAGAATTTGAGAAAAAATATTAACTAAATATTATTTACTTTACGTTTAAAATAACAGAGAAATGGATTTCTTTAAATAAACGGTAGCAGTGATTACGGGTTTATCACTGTCGTTTGTCACGCATAGATCACTGTAAAAGTAATGATAAAATCTGTCAACACCTTTACCTTTAAAACATAATTAAAAAAATGAGGAGTGAGCGCCATCTTTATATAATTTTTAAGTACTCAGCAATGTTAAAAATGTTGGAAAATATTCTTCGTAATCAAATTTTAGGAAATTTGTTGAATTTAAGTCATCGCTTTTATTTTTTGATTATGTTATGTATGATCGACCATACTTTCATACAGGGTGCACGTTATATAATATTTTATATATATAAAAATAATAGATTTTTTTTAAAATACTGTGTACACAACTTTTATTTAGCTTTTCAATTTTTGCTTCATATATATATATAGTTTCACTTAATAACAATATCACCTAACCGGATTGAAGTAATGCAGAATCTTTATACGGTTTATAATATTATAAATTATTATGATTAAAAAAAATGAAAATAATTCTTGTAAAAATACAATATTCATCTAATTAAATAATATCCTAGTCTTATTCCATTTTTTTATTTTACAATTCAGAGCAGATTTTCAGTAAGTAGGGGCCCTGATTTACAAAAATAACTGATTGTTTAAATTTGCCAAGGGTTCCTGCTTTTAACTAATAAAACAAATTTTGAGACTGAAATTTAATTTCTCGAGATTTCATGAAATTATGTAAGTGGTGATGGGTGGGTAGCATATGTAAAAAAAAAAGTATATTTTTACCAAGATTTTCTAAGACGAAAATTGCGAAAACTATTTCTTTCATTTGTGAATAAGACCTGAAAGTTTCATTAAAATCCGACATTTATTTGATTTTTATAAGAATTTCCAAATCAGTTTGTTTTTCGCCTGAAAAAGGTGCCAAATCGCAAATTTTATCTCGATCGCGGATATAAAAAATACAAGATTTTTCATCAAAATTTAGAACATGCTAGCAAGGATTAAAAAGGTTAATAAAATAATATTTTGGTCTTTCCTCTTAATAATAGCATAAACATTTTGCCGATAAAGCTATGTTTTTATTAAGTGTAGTTACTTTTTTATAATGCTATGTTATTTTGGAGAAAGTGCACTTACTTACTTTAGTATTTCCAGATATGTTTGTGTAATTTTGTTAAAAGGAGATGTCTGTGTTATTTTCATTATTGTGTAATTTAGACAATATTTTATCCATCGCACGCTGTATATTTTGTCTTTTTTATAACCGCAATTTTAGTTTGGCTGATGAAAAATATCGAAAAGAATACGGAAGAGATCAAATCCCCCACTGAACAAACTACACGTCTGGTACTACTCACACTCTTTGACAGAATAATTTAAAAATTAGAGCATGCATTAAGGATTTAGGGAAAACTACTTCTCTAACATATACTTCAACTCTTGAAGAGACTTATATATTCATTTACTTTATCTGTTCTTCAACGCTGATATTTGGTACTATACAATCTTCAACGTTGCAACAAAACGTTGGTGATTATGGCTCTTCACAATTTTCTCTTCTTTGACAAATGCTGACATTTAGTTATCTTTCCTAAACATTGTTCTGTCATCCATTTAAAGCTCTCTTGGTGGGTTAAGCGTTGTTATGCCGGGTCAAGAGAGACGGTGGAAAACAACGTCACGTTAGTATCAAATTCTCCATTCTCATTACGTGTCCCAAGATGGCCGTCCGAATACGTATCTCAGCTACTTCTGTCACGTGATCAGCAAATTTTCCAAGCTTCCTTTTCCACATTATTTACACGAGAAATTTCAACTTTCTCCTCTTGTTGTTAAGTAGAATTATCCGTTTATTTACATTTTCTCTAAAATTTCGTCGCTAATCACATGTTGGTCCATGGCATCCTAAGCATCCTTCTTCTTTCTGTTGATGCAAATCTCTCTTTAATCTGCCACACAGAATGAATGATATCACGTAATGTTTCCGTAGTCTCTCCATTGTTACTAACGATTTTTTACCTGTTTCTAAATACTTTGCTTAGCTTTTGGAAGGCATCATTCGTTACCTCTTTGCGCCTTCGGTTTTCGGTGTCGAATTTTTTTCGCTTCCTGCTAAAACTTTCTTTTCCTTTTCTTTTCATATGCCGTGTCCTTTCAGGACGTAGACGATCATGGTTCTCCACTTCCTCCTATCTCTTGTACCTCTCAATAAATTTCGTGCCTCTGCCAAATCCCCCAGACCAAGTTCTACCATCCACTTGCTTAAGCCTACCAGGTATGTCATGCGTGGCTTTCCTTTGTCTCTCGTTTCCTCTTTTCGACGTGTGAGTATCAGATTCTCCAGGCCCTCCTTTTTCATTACGTGCCTCAGAAATTTCATCTGCCTCTTTATGTTAAGTATAAGCTTCCTCCTTGTTCGCATCCTCTCGAAGATCCCATCGTTGCTCACATGCTCAGTTCATGATATCCTTAGTATCTTTCTGTAGAACCACATCTCCGCTGCCTCGAGTCTTTTCTTCATCTTTGAGGAGACCGTTCAACACTCGCTGCCGTATAGGAGAAGATATGTCACTTAGCAGCTCAGTACTCTTTTCTTTGTCACCAACTTACCTGATATTTAAATTATTCTATTCTCTTCGATTTTTGTGTCTCCAATTTGTAATATGCATGTAGCGATGTTCCTTTTGTTAACAATCATGCATTCTGTTTTCTTGCAGTTGAGTCCCTAGTCTTTTCTTCTCACTTTCCTGTCCTATATTCTGTAGGATTTATTCAATTTTTCTTTCGGTGTCAGCTAACAAAACTTCCACCCGTCTATATCTTATATTACTAAATGTATGGCCGATGATAATGGGTCCTCGTAGAACTTCAAATTCTTACAGAAACGTCACACTGTATAAGTTAATTACGTCCAGTGAGAATACACTTACAACCATATCTATTTTTCTATATTTGCCGAATTCATTTTCTATTCGTATGTAGGCACTTTGATGCCACTATAGGTTGTGGATTATTCTAATATTCTGCCGAAATATGCAACATCATTTTTCTTGCCGTTTCAACAGTTCTTGTGACGTATACTTCTGCATAATCTACAAAATGCAGATACACACACTTTTGGGCTTTTATTGCGCTTATAACTAAATATCCCAGATTTGGTCGTGGAACTATGCTTTGAAAGCTAACCACTCATATTATTAGGCACTCAACTAAAGTATACTTTAGCCATAAATATCTAGAATCTAACTGAAAGACATTTAGCAAACTATGTCGTATGGATTATTGTGTGATCTTGTGCCAATATAAGCTAAATAAATTTCTAGATTCACCGCCATGGATCGATAATCAGCAATTACCTCTCGCAGAACACATTATTTTAAAATTAATTTGATCCTCATAGGGCGCTTTACAATTGTGGACTTATGCAAGTCCTATGTCAATATATACCAACCTATGGTATCAGGTACAAAGAGAGAGAGAAAGAAAGAGAGAGAGAATACGTTTGTTTCTTCTAGTCCTTCATTATATACGGAAATAAACTTGTAACTTGATTTAAGCATCAAGTGTAATCTTTTACGACATTCTTTCTTTTTTTTTAAATTGTTTTCCGCCATTTTCCCTAGCTCTCATATCGTCCCCGTCTCTGACCTGGTAACGAAACAACATGGCGTCTATTGTTGGAAACGCAGCGCAATCGTTAATTTGTCTGCAAGGAAATAGAATTGAAAGCTGTTTCCTTCCTTTTACATTTGTTAGGCCTTTAAACTGCCAATCTTGCACGCGGCACAACCAATTGAGTTGGAAGCAGAAAATTGTACTGGAGTAAAAACAACTTAAGTTCGGTTATTTTGGGCTAGGGTTAGTTCCGGGGGTCTTGTTTTGTGCCCACCAATTTTCAACGACTTTCTAGCAGTTGGTTTATTCGGTTACGTCACGTTTTTCTCTCCTTTTTTTTTCTTAGCTGTTTTTTTATTTAGATTTAGGGCTTGCAGGTCATTCTCCAAATTTCTGGCTAATATTAAATCGAAAGAGGTCATCGAAATTTTCTTTTCTTTCGAAAGAGAAATGATTGCCTGAAACGTAGTGCTGAAGCGATTCGATTCTCATATCAATTTGGCATGACTTAATAAGGAAAGCGATAAAAACAAGAAATGTGCTAATCAAAATACGGGCAATCTTTATAGAATCTACATAACTATAAATAATAATAATAACAATAATAAAAATAATATCTAGAAATTATGAAGCACATGTACGAAAATATTGTGCTAGCCCAAAATGCAGATTCTGTGATAAATATCCAGAAACAATTGATCATCTTGTATCAGGTTGCACGATATTGACACCCACTGAGTATAAAACCCGGCATGACAGAGTGGGCCAATATCTGCACTGGAAAATCTGCGATTTCTCCGGGAAGGAAACTGAAAGAAACTGGTATGACATCACCCAGACCCGGTTACGGAGATAGGACCTGTTGCAATTCTATGGGACTACATAATACACACTGACAGAACAATCAAAGCCAACCGCCCAGATATTGTTATTAAAGATCACAAACAAACAAAAAAAGTTCCTCCTTATTGATATGTAGGTCCCTGCAGACTGCAATGTATCTTCGAAGATATTCAAAAGATATCAAAATACAAGGACCTTGAAATAGAAATCTCAAAAATGTGGCACATGAGAACATCAACAATCCCTTTTGTAGTTGGAGCCCTAGGAATGTTTGGAAAAGATTCCAGTAGACTAACTGAAGGGATTCCTGAAATCCATGCCTCAAAGAAATACAAAAAAAATTGTTCTCACAAGTATAGCCGAAGTAAGAAGGGCTTTATCTTTGTAATATATATATATATATATATATATGTATATATATATATTTATATATATATATATATATATATATATATATATATATATATATATATATATATATATATATATATATTTGTCAGTGGAAAGAGTCTTGATGGCATTTCTAAATTTAGATCTCTGGACGGGACCCGGAAAGAAATGTGTATTTGGCAGAAATCAAAGAAAATAAAAACACCACCACGACCAACAACAACAACAATAATAATAACAACAGCAACAACAATAATAATAATAATAATAATAATAACAATAATAATAATAATAATTTAACCAGCAAAATCCAAAAATCTTAGTAAAAGTGAACATCAAGATCAAAGAAGATTACGGGAGGAATGCCATCGAATTCCTCTTCCAGCTTTAAATGCAATGTCAATCGTTATCTTCTGTATTTTGCCTTTATCTATGTATTTTTTTTTTTTTTTTTGTCAGTGGAAAGTGTCATGATGCCATTTCTAACCTTAGGTCTCTAGGCGGGACCCGCAAAGAAATGTGTACACGCCAGAAATCAAAGGAAAATAAAAACAATAATAATAATAATAGGAATAATAATGCAGCATACACAAACGAGGGAGAAAAAAAAGAATACTACATTCGTGGGCGTTTGGTGTTCAACACTGAGTTGAATTCCCAAAATTCCAATGTCGCTGTATCTGTGGCAAACTATTGTTTCAGCTTCCTTAATTGGACCATAGCCGACATTAAGAGAATGGATGTCAAAACCAGAAAGATTCTTATTTCCCACCGCCATGCGTCATCCTAAGACCGATGTTGATTGTTTGCTAGTGTCGACATCCGAAGGTGGAAGAGGAATAGTTCAACTAGAAACTGTCTTACAAAGCCACAAAAATCGGTCTTCAAGGATACCTGGAAACTACAGACAACTGGGTGATGATTTATGTTAAAGAACATGAAAGAAATAAGGAACTTTATTCAGTAATAAAGGAAGCCAACAGATTTAAAAGGGTAATTTAAGTATGTGAAGAAGTGCAAATAAATCTTGATGCAAATACTACTGTTGACAAAGAAACTAAAAGAAAAGAAAACATAAACAAATAAAAATTACCAAATACAAAGAAGATGAAAAAATAGTTACTATGCCCGCACCAAACTAGCAGATGTAGACAGACCCAGTACCCATCAGTGGTTATCGAGTGCAGGACTTAAAAGGTGAATGTGAAGGTTTTATTTTTGCTGCACAAGAACTTACGAAACGCATATACTGAAAAACTGTGTAAACCTGAAAATCAGAAACGATTGACAAATTTGTATTAGATTATACAGTGTTACTGAATATAACAGCGTGATATAGTAGGCCATTATCTGCATTGGAAAATGTGCAACTTTTCCGAAAAGAAAACATCAAGAAACTGGTATGAACATCAACAGACCCAGCTACAGTGATAGGAACTGTAACAATTTTATGGGACTTTAAAATGGCCGCAGACAAAAAAAAATCATAGCTAATCTATCTGTCATAGTGATGAAAGACAACAAAAAATAATGGGATTTCTTACAGATTTACCAGTCCTCGCAGATTGTAATGTATTTTGAAGATCTTCGAAAATGTATAAAATACAAGGGCCTTGAAGTGGAAATCTAAACAATAAGACACACAAGGATATCATTAATTCTAGTTGTCGTTGGAGCCCTCGGTTTGATTGGAAAAGGTTTCGATAGACTCATTGAATTTATCCATGGTATCCTAAACTTGAAAGAAACAGAAATAAATTGTACTCACAAGTAAAGATCACATCTTACGAAGGACTTTATCTATGTAAAATAGGTGTGATATTAGGGGTTTTGTTTATTTTATTTTTCAAAAATGCTCAGTGGAAAATGTCATGATGCCATTTTTGGCCCTAGATCTCTGGTTGGGAAAGAGAAGAGTATACACCAGAAACTAAAGGAAATAAAATAATAATAATAATAATAATAATGATTTGAAGCAAATAGTCCGGACATAATTGTCAAAAACCGAAAAGATAAAACTTCCTAATTGATATGGCTTGCTCAGCGGTCTGTAACATAAAAACCAAGTAATTTGAAAACCTATCAAAGTATAAAGACATGAGGTCTTATACCAGAAAGCAAACTTAATGAGGCCAATAAAATGAAGGCTATCAACACCTTAGCTATACACATAGTAACATACAGCTTCAAAGTTATTAAATGGAAGTTGAATGACTTTAAAAGATTGGATACCAAGAGCAGAAAAAATGTTTACGCAAATAAGGATGCACCACCTGAAATCAGATGTCGTACGTACCAAGAGCTTTAGGAGGCCGAGGTCTAATCCTACTTTAATTAACTCTAAAAACTACAACAATCGGATTGGAAGCATACCTCACAAGAACCAACACTTTCCTACAAATAGTAAAACACCAAATCCACTCCATCAAAAAAGACACTTAACTCTTCAAGAAACAGCTTAATATACCGGAAATCATACTAACGAAAATCGAAGCAAATACATCTATGTCAAACGATTAAAACAGAAAGCAAAACAACTTCGCTATATAAAAGTACAAATTAACTGGGATGACAAGGCGTTTCATTGCAAATATCTAAAAAGAACGAAAGAAGCAGATGTGGACCAACAGAAAAGAAATCAGTCGCTGAGAAGCACTGTGTTGAAAACTGAGACAGAAGGCCTAATCATTGCAGCTAAGGACCAAATGCTCACAAGCAGATCCTATCACATAATCAAGAATGGAACTAATCCGAAATGCGTGATCTGCGGAAAATAAACTGTCGACCATATTGTTTCGGAAGTAGCAAAAAGTGAATATATCTACAGACATGACAAGGTAGCGACATATGTTCACTTTTAAATATTCAAGAGCCTAAAATCGAAACCACTGAGAGATTGTATGAGCGCCAACTGGACCCATTTACCCGAAATAACGATGTAACTATCCTCTGGGACATGCCAATTCAAACTGAAAGGGAAATAAAAGCTAACAGACCTGCTATTATCATAAAAGACAAGAAATTCAGGAATTGTATTCTTATTGACTATAGTACTATTTAAGAGAAACACCTTCATGAAAATTATCGAGAAATTGTCCAAATACATGAAGATCGAGATTAACAGGATGTGGAGAATGAAGACTGAGATTGTACCAATAGTAATCGCTCTGGGCCACGTAAAAAAAAGGAATGGATAATTTTACTAAGTGTGTCCATGGTAAATTCAACATAGAGTTTATCCAGAAGATCGCCCAACTAGGAACATCCCATATACTTAGAAAAATGCTATCAATTAAATGACAATTCTCCTATAGGGCCTATAAAGGATAAAAAGCAGTAGACATAACATGCATTATTAATAATAAGTACAAGGTACATTAATATGGATTTGGTTCCAAAATGTTGAGGATTTGAACAATTAAACTGAAAGCATTTTATTAGGAGCTAAAGATTACCTGTACAAACATTATCAGGACGTATGTCTACAAAGAAGGAATATCACCTCTTTTCCGAAGATTACGGAATAAATCGATGGCACTCTAGTACACGCTGTGACTGAGGGCTCAAATTTCTGTGATTGATATCACTAAAGGCAGAGTTTTGGGTTTTAGCCAGAAACAGAGCTCATGTAAAGCTTTAAATGGCTTTATTTTGTTATCAAATTTATTGCCAAAGTAATATTAAAGTAATACCTGATGAATATGGGCATTTCTGAATCCTGTAAATGATGTTAAATATATATTAAAATATGAGAAAAAGCACGAACTGTGAAAAACATGACAGTGTCAGCAGTGAGCAGTTATTCATAATATGGAGCGCATTTTAAACTTAATACGTGTAAAAAATAACAGGGTACAGATAACTCTTGAAAATATCAGTAATCCATTCAACATTGTATTCATATTACGAACGGGGGACACCCCACTTCTGAAATGTTTAGAGAAATGTGTAATAATCAATAATTATCAAAAATTATTCCCCGTACAAAATTTCACGTGTTTTTTGTTTGTTTTTATGATCGGACCACTTAACCTCAGTAGTTCCAAGATAAATAAGAATTAGAAATGCACACTAATTTCCAATCTGATTCCAAATATTAGGTTGGTGCAAAAATAATGACGCAATAATATCGTTTTTTTGATGTTAAAAATACGTCACAAAACGACATTATTACGTCATTATTTTTGCATCAACCTAATACAATGAGCAAAAAGAAAGCACGGCTTTCTTGAAAGTCAAAAAGAAAGATGAAAACAGAGTCACGAAGACATCACTAGCTAAAAAGATAGGAAGAGATCAAATTAAGACAACAAATAATATTGTCGAGGGGAAATGAATTAATCATGCCTGTAATTAATATCCATAATTAGATTAATTTGATTAAAACCGGCCCGTTATTAAACAATAACAATTATAAGAAAATTTCAGCGCTGCCGAAAATCGATAACAACCATAATATAATATGTACATCAAATTTCCCCAGACGTTATCTGTTATAATAATTTGATCACGATGATTAGACTCGACATGCAATAGACCAGCAGTAACAAGATACGTCAAATAGCATTTCAAAAAACAATAATTGCGTTCATTGCAAGAAAACAAATAAATAAATGTAAAAGACGGTGATAACAATAAAATGAATATATGAATAACTAACGGTCTGAATAATATTTTAGAACTATTCACAGAAAGAAAAAATAAATATGACTAAGGTGAATAGTTCAAAATATTTATTGAATGTTAACAACTTATTTTAAAGTTTGATGAAAGCCAAAAATAATATATATATATATATATATATATATATATATATATATATATATATATATATATATATATATATATATATATATATATATATATATATTTATATATATAAGTAAGAACAAGGAGTGAATTATCACAGGCAATCTGAAAGACTTAAACGAAATTAATAACAATCAAAAATATCAAATGAACATATTTACAAATAAAAACCGGCTCATTTTGACATCATAAAAATAAGTCAACAAGTTGTCATGTCTGAAATTTCACGAAAGAAATCACCCAAAATAAACAACACGGACAGTATAAACGTTATCAGCTTGGAAAGTAAAATCGCCAGAGTTCAAATCCCAGCGTAGTCTTTTGCGTGTACTTTCGAAGAAATAACCTTCGAAAAGTCAAGAATCAGTTGTTTTTTTCCTCCGCAAGTTATAAGCTACATTTTTAAGTTAGGTTGTTTTTTTGCAATTTATGTTGCAACCAACCTAAAAGAAAGAAAATCTATTCATTCCTAACTTTACTAAAGATAATGTAACACTCTACTATAAAACGTCTCATTTCACAGATAATGAAAAGAAATAGCAAAAAGTGAAAGATCTTGACCTCATAAGTTCAAAAGTGTCATGGCATTAAGACAAAATGTAGATGGCCTTAAGTTATACGAAAATTTAATTCTTGAAATTGTTCAGTAGTATTGAAATACCCGAATTTCTGACAAAATTACAGAAAACAAAAAAATGAAAAAAGCGATCTTTATAATTCTGTGCTGTTTGATTCCATACAATGTTTCATAAACAAAGAATTCAAAAATAAAAATAAAAAAATTCTCAAAAAATTATTGGAAATTTAATTCTCGAAAACAATTAGAAAAAGAAACACCTGAAAAACAAAAAAAAAACTAAAAAACAGGAAACACTTGAAAAAGAAACACCTAAAATGCAAGAAACACCTGAAAAAGAAACAAGAGACACCTGAAAAAGAAATACCAAAAAACAAGAAACGTCTGAAAAAGAAACAAGAAACACCTGAAAAAGAAACACCTAAAAAACAAAAAACACCTAAGAAGCAAGAAACATCTGAAAAAGAAACACCTAAAAAAACAAGAAACATCTGAAAAAGAAGCACCTGAAAAAGAAACACCTAAAAAGCAAGAAACATCTGAAAAAGAAACACCTAAAAAGCAAGAAACACCTGAAAAAGAAACACCTAAAAAGCAAGAAACACCTGAAAAAGAAACACCTAAAAAATAACAACTAAAAATAAACACCTAAAGAAACACCAAAAAAAAAAAAGAAAAGAAAAAAAGATAAAAGGAATACCGCCTTAAAATTCTTGGTATTTTGATTCTCGTTAACGTTTCATTAAATTAAACAACAATGACCAAAGGAGAATTAAAATTCATGGCTTGTTAATACGAGAGAAATTTTAAGAATAAACATGGATGAAGGACTCTTTTTAAATTCCTAGGACATTAACAACTAATCTTAAAGAAATTATACAAGACAAAGATTGGCAAACACTTTTTAAAGTTTGTCAACAACCTAATCTCAAGTTTAATATTGCTGAGACTTTCAAGACCCGTAGAAGAATGGCAAATAAGTAAGTGAACGTATATATATATCACACGGAGTGTTCAAACCAGCTTAGTGTAACAGCCACATACGATAAAATTCAGATGTTTCAGAGCCGAAGGACATGGACAACATTTACACATCCGTTTTTGTTACATACACATTTTTTTATAATTTATTTATATAAATATTAAGAAATGCATGCATCAAATCATATTGATTCATGCAGTTTTTTTAACTGTTAATTTGTATCGGTTTAAGTAAAAGCCAAAATACGCATACACACACGTGTGTGTGTGTGTGTGTGTGTGTTTGTGTGTGTGTATGTGTGTGTGTGTGTGAAGATATGTAGAAAAATAGGAAAGAACACGCTAAGTAAATAATCCGGAGTTCTTTAGTATTTTTGTATTTATTTTTAAAAAACAGTGCTCGATACAGAAGTAGATAATAATTATTTTTTATTCCTAAATTTTCGCTTGAGGATTAAACAGGCCTTGATACATTAATTCAATTTAATTTTAAGAATTACATTGAGGTTTTCGGCTATTGATTTTAAAACATGAAAACTCTTACGTAGCGAAGGAATCCTATATTTTAAAACATAATTATAATATATATATATATATATATATATATATATATATATATATATATATATATATATTATAATTATGCATAAAAATATGATGTGTGTGTATATATATATATATATATATATACATATATATACATATATATATATATATATATATATATATATATATACATACATACATACATATATATATATATATATATATATATATATATATATATATATATATATATATATATGTTTTCAAATTTTTTACATTTTGCAACAAAACGTGTATCCGAAGTGTACCAATTAGGTTTGCCCAGTTCAACGTCTTGTGTTGCACTGCATTAAGGTACTTGAAGTGGGTGTGGTCCTCTTAATCCCCATGACCTCAGTCTTCCTGACCGGAAATTTCTTTCTTCGCTGATTCCCATCCACCCTACCTTCAGCATTAATGAACAATGCCCCCCTCAGATCTAGTATTAAAATTATGATTTAAATTCTTAAATATTTTTTACTAACCATAAACATTAAACTTGTGTTTTAATCAAATAGAGTCTCGATTCATACCGAGTAATTAATTATAAACCTAGAAATTATTCTTATTTTCATTTTATATTAGCTGTGATGACAAAAAGAAATCAAAAAACGTATTTCCACGAACCGCATATTAAAGGTCGAAAAGACGCATGTGGATTGAGAGTCGCGGTTTCGCTGCCCCGTGATAGGTCACGTGTTCTATCATAGGAGACTTTGAGGATCAGGTATTTTTTAAGCACTGTTTTGCTTTCAACAATAAGCAACTTTGCCGATGTTCTGCCGTTTCCAATGGTACCGAGCATTCTTTAGGTACATCAATGAATTTTTGCTGGTGTTTCCTTCTTTTTTTTTTTTTCAAAATAATTGTGACCTTAGGTGTGTGGGCAGTTTTCCTTCCTCTCTCGGTGAGTTCAGATACTGCATGCATGGTATGCACGCAAATGTGCACTTGCTTGCGTGTGGGGAGGTGTATAAAGTGCTCAGTTTCACACGTAACTGCTACCGTCCGCCTGGTGATAAAGTGGAACCGTATGAAATTGGTAGTAGTGGTAGGTTACTGCTCACTAGAAATTTAAGTAAGATACACACAAACACACTCATCTGTGTGTGTATATATATATATATATATATATATATATATATATATATATATATATATATATATATAATTATATATATATATGTACTCTCGACTCTCCCGTCGAATTCGAGTTATGAGGGTCAAGTAGATCGGTTCCTAGGAAACCGACAGCCCGACAACTGCACATGAGATTTGATTATAGTGGTGAAGGTTTTGTGTAGGACCATCCACACATTGTGAAGCGCCGAATGCAGAGACCTGGTGCACTACGTGCCACAAGGTCCCCAAACGACCCACCGCAGGTTTTGAATTCAGAATTTTCCTTCTCCTAGACCAGTTGCCATGAAAGGCTGTAAAACCGAGTCTGTCCTGCTATCTTAGGAATTATGAATTTTTTCATCCGACACAATTTTAATAATTTTCGTGGATACAGGTATTTGAGTCGATGCCCCATCTCAGTTTGTTTCATACTAGACACAATCGTTATTAAAGATGATTTAATTTTAACAGAATGTATGGATTGTTTAATATATGTATCTAGAGTTACAGGTACTTCCAAACACGGTCATCATCTTGTGGCCGTGTTCAGAGTTGATCTTATTGAATATTAGCGTTTTTCTTTTTTTTAATAATACTTCTATTATTTTTTACATGTGGATTAGGCTATTTTATTTTTATATTTACACACGCCCTATCTCTGATATTGAGTAATTAATAAAATAACATAAATATAGCACATCTTAAGACTATATTTCTTCATACATACTGTTGCACCCCCCATGAGCAGTGTGTTGTGTCTAAGTTCTTAAAGTGGTGTGTCAAGAACTTCGAAGAAACCCTTGTATCTAACCGTCACCTCATCCCAGTTGATTATGTAGCTTAAGCGAATAGCAAAATTCTATGTACTTTGAAATGATTCTTCTGGTGCAAAAATGTAATTTTCATTAAAGTAGAAAGTAATTGTTTAACGCTAAAGTGTATACAATGTGCCTTAATATATTGAGTCTTCCACGGTGAATTTACGTTACAACACCAAACAGCATGACACCTTTGTAATAGAACTAGCATTTTAACATTGCAATGAGATAAATTTAAAAAGAACAGTGATAAGAGAGAAAGCGGTAGGAAGCGCCATGAGAATAACGAGTTTGTGTACTAGACACAACGGAAGCCAGGATTTTTAAATTTAATTTCAAAATGTGACGTCTCTACCTCTTCAGAGTTGTCCAAGTTGTACAATTATAATCTACATTTGTTATATTTCTTTTTCCTCATATATATATATATATATATATATATATATATATATATATATATATATAATATATAATATATATATATATATATATTATATATTACATATATATATATATATATATATGATTCCATTACGAAAAAATACAATAAAGAAATCATCTCGTAGAACGAAAATCAATCATTCACTCAATGTCGTTCAATCAATTAGCCACCATTAGTTTTATATGTGTTATTCATATATATATATATATATATATATATATATATATATATATATATATATATATATATATATATATATATATATAACGAGAGTTAGAGAGAGAGAGAGTGATGTGCGTGTGTGTGTGAGAGAGGTATACAGTGATAATAAAAATTCATTCAAAACAAATTTAATTAAATTCAACCGACAGCGCTTGTCTGTTTCATTTTTATTGTAATTTTATATAATTTTTTTTTTATAATTTTTTAGAAATAGTCTAACGTATTCGAACTAAAAGAGAACAGAGAGTTTATCGAGAATTTGGATCAGCATATACAACACCGTCTTCGTAGAATGGACAAATATAATAAAAAAATCCAAAACATCTACACACTATATATATATATATATATATATATATATATATAGATAGATAGATAGATAGAGAGAGAGAGAGAGAGAGAGAGAGAGAGAGAGAGAGAGAGATTTCAATATTGAATGGAATGAAAGAATTAAAAAAACAATTCTTTATTAAATTTTTTGATTTCAGTTTCACTTGCCGTTGCAATTCGAATTGATATCGTCTTATAAAACCGCCGTAATTAAAAATAAAACTTAACGGGGAAGGGTACGTGGCTCATATCGATTAAGGATTTTCGATATTTAAGAAGGATGTCTATATCCACAGCTACATACCGTTTATACAGACGGTATTTAACACAAAAGTGTTCAAGAAACTGGTTGTTATTCACAGAAATCAACAACAACCACAACCAAGATATGTTTTTTTTAAGGGTAGGTTGAAGCATGAGCTAAGGTAAAGTTTCTATTGGCAAATAAGCTCAATTTAAATGTTATTTTTTCATTAAATACCGAATTGATAGAGCCAATTTCTTTGTATTTAATAAATTCGAACCTGGCAAATTTACTAATGCAAATGTCAAAATTTGAACCGAATTAATTTTTGTTATTTAAACGAAATGTTTTTTTGCAATGTAAACACACCACGGAGATTGTATTAAAAATAAATATAAAAAAATATGTCGAATAATAATTTTATGTAAAATAAAACAAAGCATATTATGCTGGATAATTTTATGTTAAATAAAATTTTTTATAGAATATAACCTGCGATTAAATTAGACGTTGTCTCCATACACTTTTAAAGTCGAACAAATATCCATATCTGTCTGGAATTTTAAGTTTGGTAAGAGTTATACTTTCGGAACACGCGTATCTTTATTTCTAAAAAGTGTACGAGACCAATTATCTCCCTTGCTTAAAGCTTGATAAACTGCATTTCGCGTTAACTCAGCGATGAACTTCGACCTTGGCGGCTAGAGAGGCCCTTATAAAAAAAACCAACCCCAAAAAAAAACAGTTAGCCTAGTAACAAATTGGGTGTTAGTATGCAAATTTTAATCAGTATCTGTCTATATTTCTAAGATGAGGTATTATGTACACTATTTACATTATTCGGACTATTTTCCTCGTCTTTGTCGCCATATTTATTACAACGTTTCGGCCTTTCAGTATCTGTCTATATTTCTGAGATGAGGTATTATGTACACTATTTCCATTATTCAGACTATTGTCCTAATCTTTGTCGCCATATTTATTACAACGTTTCGACCTTTCAGTATCTGTCTATATTTCTGAGATGAGGTATTATGTACATTATTTACATTATTCGGACTATTTTCCCCATCTTTGTCGCCATATTTATTACAACGTTTCGGCCGTTGTACGCTCCGACCTTCTTCAGGTGTTTGGAATGTCGAACTGAAATCTATATTTCGCTCACTGGGGTAGACTGTTCTAGTTCCATGTGCCATCAATATTAGTTCATGGTTTTAGGTGGAACCTAGTTTCAGACAAACAGACAGAAATTGCCATTTATATATATTCATGTGAATAAGGAGGACATAGTAATTAACACAGCATGGTGACTGTTATGTTCCCTAACCATCGAGATATTCAAATATTACAAGCAAAACCTAATGACGCAACAAGACGTAAAACTGTTACTCCCATTCAGTAATAATTCCTGCATCTATATTGTCTATATGACGCCCTAACAACGTTAATGAACATACTTCCCACATAAACAGACATTTTTACGCATTAATTCTGTGTGTGTATGTGCATATGTATATATATATATATATATATATATATATATATATATGAATATGTATATGTATATATATATGTATATGTATGTATGTATTAGGAATTGTGTGTATTTAGGCAGCATCATTTCATTCATACACGTTTCATTAAATAATATTGACATGTGTTGTCTATTTATTTGATGTAAATTTTTTTCGTAAGTTATGATAAGTTTAATAACATTATCGTTGAAAGAAGAAAGAAATTCACAGTAGTGATCCATATTTTTTTAATACAATCTAAGCTTTCGGCTTACTTAAGCCATTATCAAAGATGTCAATTACAACATATTAAACAATATACGGACACGACAGTGATGATAGTCTGTCAATGTTTACATCGTTGCTTAGAAATCATCTATGTAAACATTGACAGACTATCAATGTATATATATATATATATATATATATATATATATATATATATATATATATATATATATATACCATAAATATAGCACATCTTAAGACTATATATATATATATATATATATATATATATATATATGTATATATATAAATTCATGAATCATTCATACAAAAAACAAATATAGAGGTTAATGATTTAAATGGCGATAAATTATAATTGTATGAATGCACATTTTAATTGAAATATATATATATATATATATATATATATATATATATATATATAAGTATATATATATATAAGTATATATATATATATATATATATATATATAGTATATATATATATATATATATATATATATATATATATATATATAAGTATATATATATATATACATATATATATATATATATATATATATATATATTATAACAAAAAGAAAGGAACATATAATCCGGTGTTCTTAATTGATATTTTTCTTTTTACAAAACAGTACTCAATGTAAATTTACAGACCATAAATATTATAAATCAACTGATTTAAAACATGGTTTATTCGCTACACAGGAATTATCATATTTCAAAAACCCAAGCTAAAAACTTCAAATTTAATTATATAATTAAATTAAAAGCATTAGTTCTGATTCATCTTCAAGCGAATTTTGGGATAACTTATTTTAAATTTACTGAGTTTTAAACGCACATATAAATTGATAATTTTTTGTTTCCAAGGAAATCCAATCATTTAGATAGGTGCAGTAGCGTGTTCATTTTTATTAACTATTATTATTTTGAGTGAGGTTCGAAAAATAGGTTGAGTTTAGGGAGGGTAGGGGTGCATTTTTAACGAATTTTGACATCCGTTCAACGCATGTCATCTGTTTTATTTTTTTTATCAACGACAAAAAAAGTTCTTCCTAAAAGTGATGTTTGGGTTAGAATACGTTATATTGAACTACAATTATATATTATTTTTTACTATTAATTACTAATAGACTATATTTTATTTAAATAAATGTAATAGAATTGCTTAAATTATGTAAACATTATTATTACATATGAAATATAAGTATGTATATTACCAGCTCCCATTTTTTAAATTTTTTATTTTATTTTTAAATAATATTTAAGGAAAATTTTCGACAATGTCGGCAAAGAATAGCTATTTCATTTCTTTGATCCAGTAAACTTCTATTTTTTATAAACTTAATAATATATAGTTTCTCATGTATGCACAAAGGACATGGGTCATTTAATGACCTACACATTCTAGATTTTCTTATTAATTTACATTTTACATTATATATTAATTGCATAATTAACTCTGAAGTTTATTTCTTCGTTTTTGAAACATGGTAATTCCTGTGTATCGACAAAACCATATTTTAAATCAGTTAATATATATATATATATATATATATATATATATATATATATAATTATTTATTTAAAAATAAGATCCCAACACGCTACATAAAAGGTCTCATGTTTCAAAACAAGAGCCGAAAACTTCAATATAATTATTTGAATTAAAATGAATGCTGCCAAAATATACACAATGTATATATATATATATATATATATATATATATATATATGTTGCGTACATTTTAGCAGCATTTTTTTCATTAAGGCATGTTTTATTAAATAATTTAGAGAATTACGGAAAGCTTTCTTTTTCTCCTTATTAAAGGAGGAGAAACATTACTATATTGATTCATACTCATTTTATTTCGAGTACTTTCGAAAATAGCACAATGTCGTCATCAGGGTGTTGTATATTCGGAGATAAATAATTGTTACGTTAATCATATTTCTAAGACAAAATTGGTGCATTCATTTGAAAATTAAATTTATACGTGTGAAGTGACAAACGCTAATGTTATGTATTGTACAATTTTTAAATGTTATCTTGTAGAAACACGTGCAAACTTCAAGGGAGGTAACTGTAACTAAGTTATTAAAATGACTTAATTGTTTTTTAAAGAAAAACTATTTAAAACTTTTAGTTAAACCTAGATATTTTAAACTATCTACTGCAAAAATTTGAAAACTTTTGTGCAGCATTCATAATTAATTTGGTTTCGGTTTGTTTCAATTTTTTACTATAGATAGCTTCAAGAATTTTTATTTCATGTTTAATATTTCAAGATAAATATAGATCTATTTTCAACAAGTATTTTCCTAAATTGCGAATGTAGAATACATGCTGTTGTAAATTTTGAGAGATTTTAGACGCATCGTTCAACTAAGAACACAAACTTCCAGACAACTTTGAAGTGGTATAGCCAACATATATATTATTTTTGTGTTGAAGATAAAACCTCCCAAGGGACAGTTAAATTTATATACAATGTTGGTTTTCTGCATGGCGTTGGTTGGCGGGGCGAAGTCATTACGAATGAAACACCGGATTATATGTCTTACTATTCTTTCGTTATATATATATATATATATATATATATATATATATATATATTCATTTTTGTAAAAGTAGAATGGAGCATCAGTAGCGCAACTTGCCATTACTTACCGTAATATACTAATTTTAATTTTAATTAGAGGTAGAAACGGATAATTTTATATGTTTCGTATATTTATATCAATAGTTTCGCCGACTGGAACATTAGTGAATAAATATTCAACGTCAAGTGAGGCTATAGTTTCATTATAGGGTCTTTGATTTTTTAGAACTTGAATTAGTTAAAGGGTTTATTTTATGCTATATTTACTGGGAATGTATGATGTGAGCTAATTTATGAGTTTTGCTAATTGATACACAGGAGTATGAATTTGAGATATCATAGGACGGGGAGGATACTTTTGTTTATGTGTTTTTATAATGCCATATATCTAAAATGGTCCATAAACCTCCAAATATGTTCTTTGTTTTTATGTGACATGTCATTTCAGGATGTAAGCGATTATGGTTCTCCATTTCTCCCTAAACTTTGTACCTCTCAACAAGTTCCTTCCCTCTGCTTCCTTCCCCCAGATCACATTCTGCCAACCACTTGCTTAAGCCTGTCAGGTATGTCATGCATTGTTTTCCCTTGGCTCTCTTTCCTTCTATTTGACGAGTGAGTATCTGATTCTCCATGCCCTCCTTTCTCATTATGTGTCCCAGAAACTTCAGCTTCTTCTTCCTGATATTAAGTATAAGCCTCCCCCTTGTTTGCAACCTCTCTAAGACCTCATCGTTGCTCACAGGTCCAATATGTTAGGAAGTTTGAAATTG
>OZ010580.1:9282889-9335389 GCA_963932145.1 Acanthosepion lycidas
GTGCCGGTAATGTAATGTAGTTCCAATTCCAGTTGGGTTCGTTATATTTCTCTACCTTTAGGAAAAGTATGAATCCACCTCTTCTACCTCTAGCTATGAGTTAATTAGTATGACTTGTTTCGCTAAATCGTTATTATCCCCCCCCAAAAAAAAAATTCTTAAAATCCAAAAATTGTTAATCGGAGAGCCGAGTTCAAATTCCAGTAGTGTCCGTCATATTCCCTTATACGGAAATGCACTATAGGAAAGGTATAACTCCTCTTGTTTTTCCTCCAGCTATGGATTAATTAGTAAGAGTTGTATCACTAAATCATTATTATCTCCCCACCAAAATTCTTAGAATCTCAAATTATCTTCTGGCTTTAAATAACCTGCAAAAGTTGATAAACCTTAAGAAACGAATCAATGTCTCCTTGAATCATGTCCTTCTACTTCCGCTTTGTTTCTCTCGCTCTCAGCAACTTCTTGCATCTTAGTTTTATCTCATCGCTTAAGGTGCAATGATTTAAAAATGCTACTTGCTACAAAAACTATGTCAAGTATAACTAACACTAGGAGATTTAGGTCCTAAACTCAATTGCGATTCTGCTCGGTTAACATTTTACAGTGCATAATCTGTAAAATGCAAGGCAATTTGTTTGAGTTTGTATTGATGCTATTACATTGCCATTGACTTTCAACAATATTTTATCTGGAATAAAACAGAAACAATATACACGTATATTGCGCGAAAGATTCTCTAGTTCATCCTGACATGGCTTGAACCTGTGAGATATTCCGGCGAGCCATCCAACAGGTTAAACTTACGGCCACATCACGCTGAGCATCGGTTCCCGCACGTTCATTGAAATTAAGCAACGTCGAGTCAGGTCAGTACCTAGATGGGTGACCGTTTGCAAAAACCAAGGGCCACAAACTTGCCTGTACGGTTGGTGTAATGGATAATGGCTCGGAATTGATAATCGGAAAGCTGAGATGTTCGTTATATTAGATTGGTGCAAAAATAATGTCGGTTTTTGAGGTATTTTTTAACGTCACAAACAGACATTATTTTTGCACAAACCTAATATTTACATCCGCGCAAATAGCCTTCAGAAAGGCATGAAACCACCGATCCTACCCCAAGATATGGGTTAATTGGTAAAACTTTTATCACTAAAATATTTATTATCTCTCCCCTCCAAAAAAATAAGTAATATTGCGTTCAAAATAATTAAATTTCGACATTAAATAGTACATAGACGTTGATATGACTATAAACAAAAACAACCAACCAACCAAATACAACAGTATTAATTGCAAATGTCCGATATGCTTATGGTTTGCATGCTGCGATATTTTCAATGTTATTTAGTAATATGTATGCCTAGATTTGGATGTCTATTTTTCGTTGGCAACTAGCCTAGGAGACGTGCGACAGTGAGTCGAAAACCGAAAGAGAATGGGTCTAACATATTTATCCAGTAAAAATCTGTTATATAGTAATAAAGTGTTATAAAATCTGTTATATAGTAATAAAGTGTCGACTTGAGTTTGAACAAAGATCGCCATAGAGCAAACACAGCCGATCCTATTATTGAATTAAGTTTACCACGTGACTATGGAGGAAGCGCATATTTAGAAAACAGCATGACATCTAATCGATCCTCATTTTTAGTCTATCCTCTTTTACGATACGTATCTCTATTTCTAATCTATCCTCTATTATTATACGGATCGCTATTCTTTACTCTATTCACTATACTATTTCACTATTTAGATCATTATTCGATGGTCACTATTCGAGCGAGAAGTATCAAGTACTATTAGTACGAGTGTTATTCGAAGGCCTCTGACACTAGTATTGTTCAACGGCATTACTATAGTTGTATCTGCGATTACAAAGTCTCTACTACAACGAGCATTACGAAAGGGAAAACGAGTATTAGCTGAAATTATGAAAGTAACAACGAGTATACGTTGACATCACAAAAAAAACAACAACCCCCAAACTCCTGCCTATGGAAACGAGGATTGTTCTTACCTCACTTCCTAATACTATGTCTCTATAATCTACTGATCAGACATTATGTTGTGAATGTTGTTTCGAGGAAAAACATTTTCATTAGACTCATCATCCCAATCTCGTCTGGTGTTCATGGAAACATCAAACATGAAACTGGAATTTTTACTAGCTATACATTTTTAAAGAAAAATATATTACCAGAATTAGATTTTTGATAAAACAAAATATTACCAGGAAAAAATAATTGTCAGCATTAAATGACCCATTGAGGTTGATATGCCGTAAAAACACAACAAAACAAACAAACCAATCATTCCTTTGTGAGCTAGTCTTTTTATGAAAGGCGCATTAAGCATTAAACTGAAGAAAAAAAATACATGTCGATATTAGCCGCACAGGTGGTTCGCAAATCCATTCAAGGTGTTAGGTTCGTTATATCCATTAGTAAACTAGGACCAGAAGTGATGAAATCTCTGAGGGCCAACTTTTTCCATCAAGTGTGTAATGAATTCAATTGATTCCACACACAGGGGGATTTATTGAAAGAAATCAGGCGTACGGTGTTGGCTATAAATTAGCAAGGACACGATGGGCTTAACGACATCGGATTTAATGGGATTACAGAACGGGATATTAATTTGATTTCCGGAACATTGACCATATTGTATAAATCGGAATTTTAAGGCTGTGTCTTGATATTTTATTAAAATTTCCCCGGTCATTACTGATCAGACGCTGGAATTTTACGTCAGATCATAAACTTGACTGATGTCGACTTGAACCGAGAGAGATTGATCATGCAACATATGTGTATATAATTCAAGTTTCATGTTTGATGTTTCCATGAACACCAGACGAATTTGGGATGATGAGTCTAATGAAAATGTTTTTACTCGAAACAACTTTCACAACATAATGTCTGATCAGTAGATTATAGAGACATAGTATCAGGAAGTGAGGTAAGAACAATCCTCGTTTCCATAGGCAGGAGTTTTGGGGTTGGGTTTTTTGTGATGTCAACGTATACTCGTTGTTACTTTCATAATTTCAACTAATAGTCGTTGTCACTTTCGTAATGCTCGTTGTAGTAGAGACTTTGTAATCGCAGATAGAACTATAGTAACGCCGTTGAACAATACTAGTGTCAGACCCCTTCGAATAACACTCATACTAATAGGACTTGCTCGATAATACTGGATCGAATAGTAATCACAGTATAGTGATCTTAATGGAGAAATAGTATAATGAATAGAGTAGAGAATAGCGCTCCGTATAGTAAGAGGATAGAGTAGAAATGGAGATCCGAATAGTATAGTATCGGTTGAGATGTTCTCATTTTTGTAATGTCAATTAACGCTCGTTTGACATTTTTGTAATGTCAACGAATACTCGTTGTCACTTTCGTAATGTTCGTTGTAGTAGAGACTTTGTAATCGCAGATACAACTATAGTAACGCCGTTGAACAATACTAGTGTCAGACGCCTTCAAATAACACTCGTACTTATAGTACTTACTTGATACTACTGGCTCGAATAGTGACCATCGAATAATGATCTAAATAGTGAAATAGTATAGTGAATAGAGTAAAGAATAGCGATCCGTATAATAATAGAGGATAGATTAGAAATGGAGATACGTATCGTAAAAGAGGATAGACTAAAAATGAGGATCAATTAGATGTCATGCTGTTTTCTAAATATGCGTTTCCTCCATAGTCACGTGGTAAACTTAATTCAATAATAGGGATCGCCTGTGTTTGCTCTATGGCGATCTTTGTTCAAACTCAAGTGTCGGCATCGGCATTTTATTACTATATATTTTTAAAACTGTATTGCTGCTAATTTTTCAAGAATATATTGCTGGTAATAGTTTTTTTCAAACATATATTGCTGGTAATAGTTTGTTTTTTTTCCTTGAAAAATTTATTTCTGGTAATAATTTTTTTACAAAGTATTTCTGGTATTAAAACCTATTTTTGCACTTTCATAATTTTTTTTTACCCCAGTTTTGGGGTTAACTCTTTGCCCATAGCTGGGACCCTAACAAGTGCTACCACCCCGGGTCAGGGTGGACCTAGGAACACTAGCAATTAAGAGGTGGTTCCACGCTCCTCAAACCTCTTGATCAAAGGTCTTGCTGTTGGATGTAGTTCATCGTCATACCCAGGACGCGGATGTAGTATATCGTCATACCCAGGACGCGGATGTAGTATATCGTCATACCCAGGACGCGGACGTAGTATATCGTCATACCCAAGATGGACAAAGGAATGAGTTTCGAGATTGAATCTGGTCGGACAAAAATTAATTTTTTTGTTCCAAAATTTTAAAAAAATTGAAAAGCAAATAATTTATCACCGAGGGATATTTGAGATAGAGAAGAACAAATTGTATGAATAAAAATATTTAGCATACAATGTGATATGGTGAAAATAAGGAAAAAAAAATCACACCCGAATCATTTCATAATTCGGCTTCTTCCTTATTTAGTAAGCACGTGCGTTAGATAAACAATGGCGCATTCCCGTTTGATTGTGAGGAATGACGGAAGAAAAGATATATCAAATTCGCTGTTTGGTTTTAAGGAAAATAAAGAAAAGAAGGGGGGTAGAAGAAACATTTACATTTATATGTTTAATATCTGCTTCAGTAAAATGACAAACCTTTTTAGTTTTCAGAGTTTTTATTTGTACACCCTTATTTCTTTAAATAATGACCTGTATTCATTTCTACTCTCTTCTTTAAATAATGATCTGCATTAATGTGTACCCTCTTAGTTCTTTAAATAATGATCTGCATTCATTTAGAGGCTCGTACTTCGTTAAATAATGGCCAGCATTCAATTGTACCCTCTTACTTCTTTAAATAATGACAAGCATTCAGTTCAATTGTAACCTCTTACTTCTTTAAATAATGGCCAGCATTCATTTGTACCTTCTTACTTCTTTAAATAACGATCTGCATTCATTTGTATCCTCTTTTTTAAATAATAGTTTGTATTCATTTGTACCCTCTTACTTCTTTAAATAATGATCTGCATTCATATTAATGAATGTTACTGATATATAAGTTCTTAATTTCAAATATTAAACGAGGCAATCTTAGGACCCCCACGGATATATTATTGTCGGAGAACTCAGAAGGAGAATATAACACTTATTAGCTCAAAAATTAAGATTCATCAGAAAATTTAAGTAGAAACAGTGATATTTTTACGGGTATTTCTAATAGTTACTCTTCTTGTATCTTGTACTACTGGAATAGTAATAATTTCGATGCTAATATATAAACAATATTCTAGAAATGATTTTATCGGCATTCCTGCCAACTGAGCTCAACTTTGAGTCGTTGATAGCAGCATAAACTTCAAGCGAAAATCGATGTCTCATCCACTTACCTTGAAGCGCTCGCCTATCGAGAAGTAACAGGTGTATCAATTAGTCCTTGAAGAGCAACAATGAAACCGTGGCACAAATCCAACCATATATTTTTCGTTCTTTATTTTCCCCCAACAAATGAATTTAAGATGTTACTATTATGAATACAAATGAATAGATGCATCTCTTCACAACAGGCCGCCTCAGTTGGTTAAATTACAGAGTGTCCAAGAGAATCACCATTATCATCGTCGTCATTAGTTCATCGACAGTTTCAATCGTCGAGTGGACCCGACGATAGAAGCAGCAGTCCTTGATTCTCGTTCGTCATGATTCTTTCAGTGGACTTTCAGAGATATCGGCGACGCCCATCTTCTCCCCCAGCTCTTGACCACCAGCCTAAGACCACGGAATATGCTGTAGTTTGCCCTTGGTACGTACTCTAGGCTTTCATGATTTCAATTCAAAGTTGTCCTTTTTTGTAACCATAAAAGGATATATGACACACACTGTGTTACTATTTACCCATCGCTGGAGATGGAGAGAAGAGAGCGTTCTATAATTTAACTCCAGGGTATTAGAGCGTAATCGAATGTATTTGACTAGACTGGAATTCAAAATCAGCTCTCCTATTCCTCAGCCCGATCAATGGTCCATTACCCCATAAAGAGATTACAGGAATAAAAAAAATCTGCTATTCAAAACCGAGGCGAAGATGATGGGTAGGAACTTCGCTTTTGCAAGAATACGTTACAATACATAAATAATAAATAAAATGTTGAACAAAAAATTGGATTTTAAAAAGCAATATAAACGAAGACTCTGACAATAAAGAATAGAAGTCTTTAACTTTTGTAACCGATTGGCTAAAACACAAATGCAAGCTGACAATGACAGTCAGGCTTTCAGAGAGTCATTATCTTGTTGAAGGATGGTCTTGAAGGATAGTCCTGTATGTTTTGCTTCGAAACGAATGTAGAATGTCAAGCTGTGAGCAAGATAAATACAACGTAAGGATACGATTCAATATAACTTAATTAGAAATTTTAAAAAAGCATTATATAAGAAATTCAAATAGTAATGACAATATTAGCCGTTTCTCATAAGGAACAATTCGGTTTTCATTTACTGAGGAACAAATCTTACTTTCATTCGAAATTTATGAAATCTTTCTAGTAAAACAATTAAAAGGAAAAACAAATCCGTTAGTCTTATTGCTCTTTCTTTCCTAGCTATTGTTTGAAATAGTTTGCAATACATCTAGATTATGTCATTACTTACCCTTCGATATGTTTATGATATTTTTTTTAATTATTTCACCCCGAGCAAGGGTAAATGCGATTAAGACGCAAGACGATAGTGGGAGGTGACAGAAAAAGTGTATACTAGCAGAAAAGACAATAAAAATCTGGAAGACAGAATATGGCGATTGACGTTGCATTTAAATCATTGAAGATTTCAGGTGGTAGGAAAACCAAAAAGTGGAAGGGATTTCTAAAATCGTAATCCATTTTAGTTGGCACAGCTCTTTGCAAGTCCTCAAGTGATATGGTTTCTGTTATTTGGTACAGTTCTTCGTCTGCTATTATTTAGCTCAGGTCTACAAGCTTCAAACAAGGAGAGACATCTCTAACAACTGCAGGATCAACCGTTCTCTACAGCTGACAGTTTTCATATTTCTTAACAAATTTGCTGCCATGCGTGATGAGGATATTCAAGAACGAAGGCGCGTTTTCTAGGTTTTGTTCTTTGTTAAAAGACTGATATGTAATAAGACAGATGGAAATACTTCCCCCGGGAATCTTCAACTAACTTAAATATATGCTTCTCTACTTTTTATATTGTGTGAACTATTTTTGTTATCATGATTAACATAGATACTATTATCTACTCGAAGTTTCTGCGAAGTAACCTCTGGCCTTCATCAGGAGTCCATTGTTTGGCTGATATTGGATATCTGTTAATTATTTTAGGACTTTCTCCCTGGATTACTGTTATTTTACCACACTACATGACAATAAACTATGTTTAAGCAGCTTCTTTATACATTATGGTGTCGTCCTGAAGAACACCAATGCTGTATTTTTGGAACCTTTATACTCAGTGACAGGGGGGGATATCGACAATAGTTTATTATGCAGAGTTCAAAATGCCTTTATCGATAAATTTACATTTTTTAAAGACTTGCCAACAAGCTTTCTAACTTATTCGAAATCATTTTTCTCATCTTGATTTTATTATAGCTTTTAATATAGTCACAACGTTTCAATCAATATCCTCTGGACACTATAATGCGTCTATTGTTCGGGTGACGTGATGTTTTCTGTTTATTTTGTCCATTTGACACCATTTGATTTCTGTCCCTGCTGAAATACAGAATAACTGAAAGCAAATTCTGCTTTTACAGTGGTCACCCATTTTTTTTTTAGCTGCCGCCCCATTCGCTCCCGGCCCTGACCCCTAGCGCCACCTACCTCCTGCTGTTAGGTATTTAGCAAATAAAAAACAATAACTAATGTGATACTAGAAATACACATACGCACTTCGAATTTTCCTATCCATTAGAAAAAATATCACCCGACAAATATCCGTGGCGATATCTCTACACATAGAGCACTGGCCACTTCAGAATATCTACCAACCGCCTCACGCAGTCAGAGGTGGCACAAGGCCGAATTTAATGTGGGGTATCCGAGCCCGTAATTTCGGCCAAAAATTCCCCGTAGACCCCGTATAAAACGGGGTCGGGTAGCTGTTTCCCGAGTTGGGACTCTGCACTTCAACATATCTGCCTGGAGGCAGAGTGCTTGAGCAGCACAGTTGGCGACGAATCGCCAATTGCAGGATATCTACAAACCGCCCTACACGGTCAGAT
Source organism: Acanthosepion lycidas (assembly GCA_963932145.1). Taxonomy (NCBI): domain Eukaryota; kingdom Metazoa; phylum Mollusca; class Cephalopoda; order Sepiida; family Sepiidae; genus Acanthosepion; species Acanthosepion lycidas. The sequence goes on from OZ010580.1 coordinate 9,291,147, forward strand.
GTGGCATAAGGCCGAATTTAATGTGGGGTATACGAGCCCGTAGGCTCGACCAAAAATTCCCCGTAGACCGTATAAAACGGGGTCGAGTAGCTGATTCCCGATACGAGATGAGACTTCTCGACATAGCCTCGTCTGAGGATCCTCTCTGCGGGAGGAATCTCCAAATGCACAAATGTATTCTGGTACAAGCTCTTGCAGATGACGACTGACTGTCTGATCGAGAACGAGTATGGCGCGTCTTGTATAGATACTATCAACAAAATAAAAATAAAATTCCGGGAATAAAATCTTTTTCATCTTCAGGGCATTTTCGTGTCAAAAAAAAAGTTCATGTTTCTTTTTAGATTTATTACTATTGCAAGGCAACTCGGCTTATTTGGCAAATAGAATGTGATGATATATAAATATATATATATATATATATATATATATATATATATATATATATATATATATATATATAGTGTTTCAGATAATAAAAACCTGTGCATTACGTGTGATGTCTAGGACATACAAATCATAAGTTGTTTACACTTCGCTCTTTGCATCACATGTGATGCAAAGGTTATAATCATTATAATAAAGTGGAAAAATAGATGTCTTCCACCTTATATTATCAATCAAGCCTCCTGTGGTCATATATGATGCGCAAAATATTAGATTAGTCCGTTCCACAGATATCCTACTCAAGAGTAGACTCTTTTCTTAAGCGTCCTTAGTTTTAACGCTCTTTTAAAATCATGGCTCCTGTGCACTGCGTACGATGCACGGACGTAGAAATCACATGCCCTGTACATTACATATGATGCGCATGACAGTCAAACGAGTATCTTCGGACAACTAAATAAGTTAAGCTATGCTTTCGAGTATCACTCATATATTAATTTCCTTCTTTGTAATCATCCCGATCACGAATCCCGTAACACATTATATACCCGCAACCGAAGTAGAAGTGATGTTTCTTGATATCTGTTGCAAGATAACCTGACGGAGCCCAACCTCTCCAGGTCGGTTCCAATTCAGACCGGTTATCATTCAAGGTTGTAGATCGTAATCAAATTAAACTAATAATGCCCTACTATTTACCCATAGCTGGAAGAGATGAATCGAATACTTGGATTCATGTCTTTCCCAAGGATATTAGCATGTAAATGAATGTAATGGATCCGACTGGAATTCTAACTCGGCTCTCCAATTCCTCAATACGAGTCGCTATCCATCGTTCCATACATACGAGTTTATATATTTAAAATTACTTGGTTGTAATGCCACCCTACAACTTCCTAGCAACGATTCTAATGAAAGCATACCACTTTTGTTTATCTATAGGGATCCTGTGACTTTTAGTCGCCAAGCCGTATGAGGTACTAGTCATTTTTGAAATCGTAGTTACTGTTACCAGAAATTATAGATGAGTTGAAGAGTAATTTTTCAAATTAGAAAATATATCTGTATTATGAAAAAGCTTCAAACCTAATTCCTTAAAGCCTAATTGCTTAAAGAGGTCCTTACATAAATTGTTTTTTATTTACTTTAGCGGGTTATTTAAGTGGGTTATTTAATACCAAAATCTAAACATTATGTAGGAATTTTTTATTTTATTTTATTTATCTTTTTTTTTTTGTATATAATTATTTTGGTCATACAAGTTTTAATAATTAATCCATAGATGGGGATAGGCCGATGCATACATTATCCAAGGGTATTTGCGCGCAAGAGAATATAACGAACACAACCGGAATAGGAACTCGGCTCTGCGATGAGCAATTCTAATTCATTATCCATCACAATATCCGCATATACAAGATTAGAGTACCTGCAATATCTGTCTATATTTCTGAGATGAGGTATTATGTGCACTATTTACATTATTCGGACTATTGTCCCCATCTTTGACGCTATATTTATTACAACTTTTCGGCAGTTCGACATTCTAACCACCTGAAGAAGACCGGAGCGTACAACATAATAATTTTTATTAAATATGGGGACAAAGATGAGGACAATAGTCCGAATAATGTAAATATTATAAATATTTTCTGGTTTTAAATAACCCATAACTGGAGAGAGAGGAGGTGAAATTTGTACGTTTTCCCGCGAGTATTTACACGTAATTAAATATAACCAAAACGGACTGAACGGGAATATGTCTTTACAAATAAAGAAAATTATATTAATATTCAATGTAACGTTGGTAGAAAATTGCTACAACACCAAGCCACACTCTTTTCATTATTCGGACTATTGTCCTCATCTTTGTCGCCATATTTATTACAACGTTTCTGCTTTTGTACTCTCCGGCCTTCTTCAAGTGGTTGCAATGTCGAACTGAACCCTTTATTTCGCTCACTGGGGTAGACTGTTCTAATTCCACGTGCCATGTTTAATGGATGTCACTTATCTTCTGTTAATTTCCCGCTGAAAGTTCTCCACTGCCTTAACCGGGTATTAAACTCACATCCGTTGGGTCCTTTCACTGGATCTAACCAACGCCTTTATTCACTGTGCCATATGTGCTTGAGGACAGCTTTTCAACCTCACCCCCTCAACGTTAAAAGTTAAAAAATTTAAATAAATGTTACTTTATTCAATAAATTATTAAGTTACCTCTGGCATGATATTTCATCTTATTTACGGTTGTTCCTATGTCTACTCTGACCGGGGATGGGTCCCAGCTATGGGAAAATAGTAAAAATGCCAGCAATAGATTTTAATAGGCAAAAATAACAAAGCTCCCAAGAAAATTAAATGACCCATAAGGAGTTGATATGCAGTTAACCAAACAAAAAAACAAACTGCCCCATGTATCCTCGAGGACACATGACACAGTGGATAAAGGCGTTAGTTAGATTCAGTAACAGGATCCAAAGAGTGTGAGTTCAATACCTGGTTAAGGCAGTGGAGAACTTTGAGAGGAGAATTAACAGGAGAATTAACAGGAGATAACTGATAACTGACATCCATTAAACATGGCACGTGGAACTAGAACAGTCTACCTCAGTGAGCGAAATAAAGGGTTCAGTTCGACATTCCAACCACCTCAAGAAAGCCGGAGCTTACAACGTTGTAATAAATATGGCGACAAAGATAAGTACAATAGTCCGAATAATGTAAATAACTTAGAGAGCCTGGTTTTCTCAAACGATCATCCATGTAGTAGGTACTGATCAGGTTCGACGTAGCCTAACATCAGTGATCGTACGGTAACCGATGTTTCAACGCGATGCAGCCGCGAGTCTTGCTATATAAAGTTAAGTTCTACAAAACTAAGAGGTGTGCTTTAGGTTATGTTCTGAAGAAATATTTAGTTTCGAATATTCGCAAATTAACGGAATTGATGCAGGGCAGAATAGAAAAAAATGGAGAAAATGCAACGGAACAAAGATGAAGAAATTAGTGAAAACGAAAAAGAAAAAAATATATATGTGTCACAATCTCAAAACAACATCCGACGATTATCTTGCATTTCTGACCTTTGCTTACATATTTACGAAATCCGTTGTCAAGCGGCAAATAAGAAAAAAAAGTCCAAGAAGAAGAGGCGTGTTTACAAACAATGCACAAAACATATGAGGGGGTGCTGAAAAGTTCATGATCTGACCAAAAAGATTTCCACCCAAAAGTATGATGCGTGATCATTAAGTACGTTTTGTGGAAAACGGATGAAGCCGAAGAATTTCAAAATATATTTGTTATAATGCTAGCCACGATAACCAATCCCATAATTCATCAGTGTTGGAGAGGCAGACATAACTGCAGAAAGTGGGATGAGGGCGCTTTAGACTAACGGAGTTCGGGGCTCTTCTGTCTGGTTTTTGAATTTAGAATATTACCTCATCCCGATTGGTTGCCATACCATGGATAAAGAATTTACTCTTGCCTGCTCGTGAACGATAGATAGATAGATAGATAGATAGATAGATAGATAGATAGATAGAAAAAAATGATAACACCGAAATAGATAGGTTGATAGATATACAGAAATAAATAGAAAAATGATAACAGCGATATATATATATATATATATATATATATATATATATATATATATATATATGGATAGAGAGAGAGAGAGACAGACAGACAGAGAGCGACTGAGAGAGAGAGAGTAAGAGAGAAAGATACACACTGAGATAATGAATGAACACGCACAGATAGATAGACAGTCAAATTATAACACTGGTACTGATAGATAGATAGATAAATAATGAAAACGTTGTGATATATATGTTGAGATAGATAGATAAACAGACAGACAGACAAAAAATTATAATGAAAACGTTGTGATATTAATGAATACGCTGAGATAGATAGATAGATAGATAGATAGATATAAAAAAACGACATTATTACGTCATTACTTTTGCACCAACCTAATAGATAGACAGAAAGAAAAAGATAACACCGACATAGACAGAAAAATTATCTCGCCGTCATAGATAGATAGAGAGATAGATTGATAGATATTGATTGACTGATTGATCCATTTTCTCTGGATTGTCATCTCATTGTAGCTTATTCAAATTCAGAAAGTATTTTTGAATTGTATTCCTTTTTTAAGATTATAATGATTTAGTGATAAAACTCTTACTAATTAACCAATATCTAGGGGAGAAGATCACACCTTTCTCAAGAATATTTGCTCGTAGGTGAATTTAACGAAGCCAACAGTTACTGGAACTCGTCTCTCCGATTACAAATTACAAGCCGTTATTCATTGAACCACCGACATATTAAAGATTACATCACCGGTTATTCCCATGCAGTCTCGCATCTATGTACTGACCAGGCTTCGGTGATCTTACGAGAACTGATATTTCAACCTGATATCACCGCAAGCAGATAGATAGATAGATAGATAGATAGACAGATAGAATATTCAAAAAGATAGATAGATAGATAGATAGATAGATAGATAGATAGATAGATAGATGTCCAAGTTTCTGATCCATACAGACTGGTTTAATCAGTGTTCGAAAAGTTTGGACATTTAAGGACGATGGAAGATTCGAACGCCATATCTTGTCAAGTTTGTTTTACGCATTCTATGCAAGAATTTTGAGGATGTTGAAGTCTTTTTTTGGAATCTGAGATGTGAGTTCAAAGATATTTGAAGTCCTCCACTTTTTGATGAATGTATTACTGACTGATTTCAACTCGGATAGTTCATGGCAGGCTGTGATGAATTCTGTGACCTACCTAATTCGCTGCTTGCTCAAGTGATTGCAGCAAGGATTCTGCATCTTTGATACATTGAGAAATGAATGCAACATTATCGGCAAATTCAATGTCAATCTGGAGGGTAATGACTACTCTGGCGAGGATTCAAAAGGAGTCGTTTGTCTGTCTGGAATAGAAAACATAAAAGGGCCATGTTCTTGTATAACTCCTGATTTAACTTCAAAGGAGTTAGTCTCTGCAATGGTGGCAGTGGTGTTTCTATACAGATCTCTAATTGGTTCAACAATTCTGGAGGCTATGCCATAGAGTTCGAGCATTTCGAACATGAGATCTCTGCTGATGGAATCAAACGCCTTGCAAAAATTAACAAATCAGATTGTGACCTCTTTGTTGAATCTTTTCATCTCTTCCAATGAATAGTATTTGATCAGTTGCCGACCTGCCTCTTGTAAATCAATTCTAATCCTTGCAGGGGAGTGACTCGATGGCAGCGACAATCTTATTTAGCAGAAGCTTATTGTAAATTTTGTTGCGACTGGCATGTGATTTGTACCCTTATAGTTTACCGCACTTGTTAGGTCGCCCTTGTTTTAGAACAGAGATATTCCACTCTTCAGCCAAGCTGAAAGTGGCGAATAGTGTAAGAATGTGTGGTTGAAAAGCTCTAGGAAGACGCCATGAAATGTTAGATCTTTCACAATAATGTTGGCATGTTGCCAATACCTTAATTAGTAAATAATATTTGCCCTGTTTAATTTTGTTCTAAGAGATGGATTATTATTTTTAACTATAAGTTTAGAGGTTTTAAATTTTTTATAATAAATTATTAATCTATTTTTTTTGCTATTGTCAACTGGTGTTATTTATTTTTTTAGTGTTCTTAATTCTGCTTTAATCCTGTTTATAATTTTGGTTCATTTGATTTTTTAAAAAGTATTAATGTTATTGTTTATGTTTCTATTCCCGCTGTTGCTATTAGCAACCTTAGATAGAAAATGCCTAATGTGGAAATCCAACAATTGATTAGAAAATCCGTTATTAATCAGCGTTTGATTTACATTATTTAATTCTTTAAAGAAAAGTGTGCGAGAGGATGAGTTTTCGCGCGCTCTCGTGAGGAGATTTTTAATATCAACTATTTTATATCTCAGGATACTCACTAATGATGCCCATTAAGGAATTGTATTCCTGATCAATCAAAATTCGTAAATAATTATAAAGGCCACACTACAACATGTTTGACAAGCAGACTCACTCTACACATTTCTGACAATAGCTCAATTAGATCTCATTTAAATATTCATGAAGACATACCGGGCACTATTCGTAACATACTTGTTGACAACACTAATATAATAGCATCATCTACATGCAAAAAAAAGGCTTAAAATAATGGAAGCCTTATTAGAAAAAAAAAAAAAACACTTAATAATATTAACATTGAAAAATGAAAATATTTTATAAAACATACATTCAACAAACTATTTTTTATGTAACATTTAAAATATTTAATCCTTGGAAATGGCTAAATATCTCAGATAAAAAGGACATTCGGACAGTTTTTATATAAGTTATCATCTGAAAAGAAAAAAAATATTAGATCGCCTGAGAAATGTTATAAAAATTTAAATGAAAGTACCTTGTCTGTCGGATTCAATGAAATGTGCCTGAAAGAAGAATTTCTGCCTAAATACCCAAAGATATATATATATATATATATATATATATATATATATATATATATATATATATATAGATAGATAGATAGATAGATAGATAGATAGATAGATAGATAGATAGTGAATACGCTGAGATAATGAACACGCTAAGATAGATACATAGATAGACAGATAGTGAATACGCTGATATATATATATATATATATATATATATATATATATATATATAATATATATATTTAGAGAGAGAGAGGGGGAGAGAGAGATAGATAGATATATAGATAGATAGATAGATAGATAGATAGTGAATACACTTAGTGAACACGCTGAGATAGATAGATATTTATATCTATATCTATATCTATCTATCTATCTATACATATATATATATATATATATATATATATATATATAGATAGATAGATAGATAGATAGATAGATAGATAGATAGATAGATAAAATATGGAGTCTTCGATTCCGCATAAAAGACGTATGAATGACATTTTTTATAAAGTGTTATGAACGAAACATCGAGTTTCATTCGCTAATAAAAATTGGCGGTAACGCACTACACATCACGTCCGATCATAATTGCTGCTAACGACCGTTTTCCGGAACTCACTCAAGCTATATTTAGCCATTTATTACCAGTATAATCGTATCATGAAAGAAATGTCTCAACACGTATTAGCAAGAAGTCAGCCACGCAAATATCTATTCAAAAACAAGAACATCGATCTGAATCCATGAGATGTAAGTATATTGATTCTACTCCAATAATTTGGTAATTCTGACATCAGACAAGATAACACAAAAAGAGCCTCACAAAATATGACTACGATCCATTCTATGCAGCCATAAATATTGACTCGAATCACAAATTATTTAGCTCGTATTGAGTCCACAACATGACGACCTCGATTCGATCGCTATAAAACAATGGACATGATTTAGAACTCTTTCTATAAACTGATAACACTGACGTCTGACCTCATAAATCAGGTTCTATCTCTGTAACCCCTTTGTGCTCTTCTGTCAGGTTGAACCATGTTAATGCCCAGAGAGAAAAGTGTGAAAAATTTCACCTGATAGTGTGTACGTCGTAAATAATTATTGAAATTAACGATTTAAAATTAAATCCAAATAGAGGAGTTACGCAAGTTTTTCTCTCTTTTAATTTAACTTTTTTTTTTTCTTGTAAATTATAATTTTACAGAATGTATAGCTTATTAATAAGGTCTGTGTCTTGTGTTTGGAATGAAAAAAAAAAGAAACTAATTTTTGTTTTAAAAAGAAAAACAAAACTAAATCTTGTGAGAGTCGCTGTCGGTGTCCGAGTGAAAAGCTAGAGAGAAAAAAAATTACATCCGAGGTGTTTGTTGGAGATGAACAGCTTGAAATAATATTTGCGTTAGCCTAAGAAAAAGAAAAATGGAGACTCGAGACACAAATGGGCGGGCCTTGGGAAAATAGCAGACGAATATGGAAGACCCACTGTTCAACCTCGCCTCAGAAGCCAACCCCGCTGCAAATATTCTCATGGCTTGTTGAAACATTGCCAGTAAATATTATTATCGATGTATTCAAAATCATTCCCATTGTTTTGTTGCGAATTAAAAGAAAAAATGAAAAAGAAAAAGAAATGAATAAGACAAGCAGGAAGTAGACCCATAATTCAAAATTGCCGACGTTGCCAAATGATGAAATCAAGTTCAAATGATGGAAAAGGCAGCTTAAACTATTTTATACTGCTAGCGTTTTTTTATTTTATTTTTAGAATGAAACATATTTACAATATTCAGCTGTGTCATCAACATAGAATGGATGGAATTGTCCTTGGAGATGACCTTGATAGAACTGGAGTATATTATCTGACTATTCTAATGAGAATACGCAATGAGTATACAACATAACATTAGTGCATACGCACACACATATGCATGTAAGGGCATATACAAGCACGCACACATATCTATCTATCTATCTATCTATATATCTATGCGTGTTTGTATCTATCTATCTATCTATCTATCTATCTATCTGTCTCAGCGTGTTATCTATCTAGCTAGCTATCTCTGTATATTCTCGATAATATACATATTTGTTCTGCTTTGAATCCTAACGTGAACAAAGACATTTTTGATATGAAATGGATGAAATCCAACAGGTTATTTAATTTATTTTTTAATCGTTATTTTTAAACGAATATTCATACTTGAGTAGATGCTCTGCTTTTTTTATTTATCTATTAAAAGTTTTGCATCTTACCGGCCTGAATAATCGACAATATATGCGTCTACCGGCAGAATTTTCTTTAAGTTTTCTCGAATATTCAGGCCTGTTTGAAAAATAAATAAAAAGTGAGCATCTACTAAAATATGAATATCTATGTAAAAATAAATAGCGTTTAAACTAATAAATTAAATAAAATTAAATAATCTGTCGGAATTAATACATTTCATGTCTTTGTTTACGTTAGCATATAAAATAGTGCAGCGCGCGCGCGTGCACACACACACACACACACACACACACACACACACACACATATATATATATATATATATATATATATATATATATATATATATATATATATACAGAGATACAGTAGAGATTTGGAATTATTACTTCAAAGAAGTTTTGACAGAAAAGTGTTTTTACGAAATTAATTTTAAAATGTCGAGACACATTAAACAATGGATAACTTGAAAAGTAAGATATATATATATATATATATATATATATATATATATATATATATATATATATATATATATATATATATTTGGGCAGAAACCTTTATTTTAAACATATTTCATAAATGTGACATTCAAGAAAAAATTAATTAATTTTTATTTAGTTTTTACATGATTCTTACATTTCTCTGTTTCTGCTCTCTCCGAAATATTAAAAGAATATATATATATATATATATATATATATATATATATATATGGGGAGAGAGAGAGATGAATGGATTTTTATATTTGTTATTTTTTAAACAATATATTTATTTTCGTTTAACAGTCTGAATACACAAGAAATTTTATTAAATAAAATATGTGCCCTCTGAGAGCATTCATACCTGTTTTCCCATTGGTATGGAAAAAAATGTTGTTAGATCCAACGTGCTAATACCCTCTCAGCCACAATGTGCATTGCCGATAAAAGAAGGCTGAATAGTGCCTTGAAGGGAAATTCTTTCTCGTCTTAGATACTCCAAATTTAATATCTGTTCAATTTCGTATTCAAAGGCACTATTCAGCCATGATTGATCGGCAGTACCATTAGTGACAGAAGTCGCTATAAGTCGGTTCTAACCCCGGTTTCTCCGGCGCTGTTTCGAAGCCAACTGGAGGGTTCATATTCTTTTTTAATAACATTTCTTGAGACCAGTAGATCGATAATAAATAAACGGTGCGCCTACTCAAATATCGGTATCTACTAAAATAAATTCTAAGATATATATATATATATATATATATATATATATATATATATATATATATATATATATATATATATATATATATGATAAAGTTAATCGGTATGGATAATTCCAGGCAGGATATGAATATCCTGAGAGCTCAATTTTGTAAACACAACAAGGAATAATTAATTAACATTTTGGAGACTTCAGAAAGCGACGGTAATATTTTATATTTCGCCGGACCGATAAAATTAGATTTCATTCGTCAGACCTTGTGGTTTCAAAATAATGATTCACAATATATATATATATATATATATATATATATATATATATATATATATATATATATATATATATATATATATTGGAACAACCTTAAAGAAAAAAGTATGTGTACGAATATATAGAATATTGTAAACGAAGGACCTAATTTTCTGTTAGTAATCTTTTATCCAATTCTCTCCTCTAATATTCTCCAACTGGAAGTGTGTTTAGAGAAATAACACGGAGGTAAATTTTTAAATTGATAATTTAATTTAAATTGAAATATGTTACCCTTTAATAATCATTATTGATGATAAAATTATTTGAATTGGAATAAACCTTGATAATTAGGTATCTAAAAACAGTAACGAATTTAATTTATGAACAAGAATCAAACGAATAAATGTCAACTTAAGCTATAAGGAAAATGTTTAGGAAAATAAAAAGGATTACTAGATATAAAATGGATTATTCTTTCAATGTACTTTCTATGATTTTTCCAATCGACTATTTCATAGAAAATACCCAAAACTCCAACAAACTTCAAATTAAAGACGTCGTAGATTTTTTAGACATTTAGATTTATATCAAATTCTAACCCCCAGAGATAAGTAATGCGAAATAACAGCATCTAAGAATTTGAGTGAATCCTGTTCTCAGGGACATGATTTATTATTTTATTGTCAACTGTATCTTCCACTTTTAGTCGGTCCTCTCCCTCACCCCTTACCCATCTATACCTAGATAGAAGGCGTTAAGTTAAGCGACGTCTAGCCTACACAGAGGGGGGTTAAGGATAAGGAATTGAAAATGGTACATCTAACTCACTCATATCTTCTCTCCCACCTCACTTTCTCACTTCGTTAAATTCACATAAGCTTTGTGCGGTCCGTCAAAAATTTGTAAGTTTCTTTTCATTTTTGATTTCAACTTTTGGAAGTAAAGTCTGATGATCCAGAGCCGTTTAAAAGGGTTGTGGTGAAATAACTTATTACATGAACCTTTATTCAAACATATTTCCTCTGAATTTACATTGAGCTCCCTGGATATAACTATAAAACTAACTAACTATATAACTATAAACTAATTAACTAACTATATATATATAGTTATATATATATATATATATATATATATATATATATATATATATATATATATATATATATAGTCGTGTATGTGCATAAGTGTTTATGAATACAAATAGATAAATAGATGAGTATGGGTGTATATGCGTGTGTATACATACGTATGGGTGAACACATTTACTTGAAAACGGATATATGTGTAGATGGATGCGAATGTGTGTATGGATGTAGGCATACATGTGTAAGTGTAATTACATGTGTATGTATGTATTAATAGTTATGGGGATTTGTGTAAGACCTCTGATTTCTCCCTTTCTCGCTTCTGTAATTCACCGAATCTAGAAGAAACCTCAACAGAATGCAGAAGCAATGGACGGCCGTTTCGTCCTATATTTGGGACTCATCAGCAGTGCGCATCCACTGCCGAGAATTGAAACCCGGACAATTACAGTGACAAGCAAACGTCATACCAGCTGTACTAACGGGTCTCGGTGGCGAAAAGGTAGCGAACTAGACTCGATATTGCGCCGCTCATTCACAAATTCCGTGGTGGAACTCATCCAAGTTCCTTTACCCTAGAGCATATATATATATATATATATATATATATATATATATATATATATATATATATATATATATATATATATATATATGTGTGTGTGTGTGTGTGTGTGTGTGTTCATATGTGTAAGTTTGGGTGTATGTATACTGGGTTGTCTTAACAACATGTTAGTCTCTGGGAATGGTATGATAATTTATTCTAATTCTATAGGCAATTTATTCTTTTTCTCGTTTTAAAGAAAGGAATATTTTAATTTTCTAACAAAAAAATCTCACACATATTACAAACTAAAAAATCCATGCTTGTTCAGAAGGAAAACGTACATTTAAATACTGAATTATCCTTTTATTCAACCTCTACAACGAGAGCGCCCTGAGGATGCTGCTGGTCCCAGTAGAATGTGCTGTCCGTGACCGCTATTTGAATAATATAAGATAGGCAGTGACACTGTGTTGATGGCCGACACAAAAAGAAACCAACATGAGATCATAGACAAAGTGTTAACGGAGACGAGAAGAAAAGCCTAAATATAAATTGTAAAACAGAATGCATGACCATCAGCAAGAGGAAACGTCCAAGATATAAACAGAAGATGTCAGCAGCAAGCAAGCACAGAAGCTTAAATATATGGGAATTGTTTTAATAGAGGATAGAAAATGTGACCCCGAAATCCGAAGACGATTTGGAATACCGACGATGCATACTAAAAGGTAAGACAAAGTGCTGAGAAATGGAAAAAATAGTTAGATACAAAGAAAGTAGAATGGATTGCTATGTCATATCCATCTTCTTATATGACAATAAATCTTCAAGAATCTCACTATAAAGCAAAAATTGGTGAAATATGGATCTAGAAATGGATACTTCTTATACCTTATGGTCCCTTAGAAGTTTTTATCCCTTAGATAAGTCTGCCCCACCCCAGTTCCCCAAGTTCTTCATGTACCTGACTCGCTTCCTCCTCTATTTTACTTACCGTCAATCTGCCCTGAGAGTGTTACGTTTTCCAACTCTTCCTTCCTCATTATGTGTCCAAGATATTTCGGCTGCCTTTTTTCTGGTTTTGTGCATGAAGTTTCTTTCCGTTGTCATTTTCTTTGAGATTTCCTTGTTTCCACACATGGAATTCTCAGCATTTTTCTCCAAAAACATATTCATGCTGCCTCTAGAAAAAAAAAATGCAGTTTTTGATGCTCTTTGTTTAATATATTCGTTCTTGTAAACAAATATTTTACTGATGACATAAAATGTTAAAAACAATCTTTCTCTCGTGTTGTTAAAAAAAAAAATCTTTTTAAAAAAATGACACATTGAATGAAAATCTACGTTTGAACTGTTTCCTTTGAAGAATTCTGTTTCTCGATTTCGACAGAATACAACCTTTTCGTTTCTCTTTTACCTGCATGGGTTCGCTGTAGACGGTGCTTCCCCGAGAAAGAATAATATTTGAAAATACCAAAGACGCAGATCTCCGACGTTGTCTTTATTTCTTACGAATCAAAACATTCAGGCAAACGCAAGTCTCACCTTTACCGATACCCAGAAGAACCATTACTTCTATACGTGTCAAGCAGCTAAATATTAACACAACCAATGTGAACAAAAACAAAAAGGAAAAGAAATGTAACGAGATGGTGTATACACTCGACAACTAAGGATAGCGCTAAATGTTAAATGAAAACAACGTACCCTAAAACCTAACATATAGAACAACATAGGAATCTGTCGGCTGCAGTATATAAAAGGCTACTGCTGTTTTATGACCAATGCTGGAGTAGAAAATTTTTGTGGACTTATAAGGATCAGAAATAAAGACACAAAAGAGCAACTGAGTTAAACACATATATTAAAAGAAACAGTAATAAAAAACATATACAAACGAGTGTGTTACAACAAGAATGTTCGGTCCGAATGTAAGCGCTGACTGCTGGAAGCTTCATGCTCCAAAAGGCAGTACCTGCTCCTATTTATAGCTGGGAAATTCCTTGCATGCATGGGTATATTACCATAACATAAACAAAATAATGTGTGTCAGCTTATACAGTACTATCCGAAATTTGAGAAATGATCAAGAGCTTGGACCAACAAGAAGGTGATTGCTGGAAGACTATGTCTGACAACAGGACTCTGGACAATGCCATACAAGCAGGAGAATCCATTTATGGATTTTAGACAATTTCTGAAATCACATCACCTCTTACATCTACTCACCTAACTCTCCAGTCTGCAACGCCCTTGATTATTATGTTCGGGGCTCATTTGAGTGAGTAGCCCACAAAACTTTTTGTAACACCGAAGATGAAATGAAGGCAAAGATTATTGCGTGCGTGGATGAATTACCATAACATAAATAAAATAATGTGTATCAGCTTATACAGTGAAATCTAAGAAAATTGTGAGAAAAGATGAAGAGCTTGGACCTTCAGAGAACTCCTCATAGATGACAGCGAAATAATAAATGACGAAATATTTAGTGCTACGGATGAGAAACATTTTATGGAAGAAGTAGTCAGAAGTGTTTCTGAGGATGATCATAGAGATTTAAGTGAATCGTCATATTAAACTTCAGTCACTTTCCCACCGCCCTTTGCTTTGTCTATAAATACTTTCATGGTAATTGTTGGGATGAAACTTTCCACTGTATTACATAGATATTTTGTTTTTAAATTTAAGCAGCATTCAAATACTTTTACAGCTGAAATTTCAAGTCGTAAAAGTTAAAAGTTTCTTCTAGCGAACTTCTCATTAGTAGAGACTTCCTCCAGGTTCTTGCTCCGCATACAAATTTGATCTTCAAAAATTGAAATGCAATGTCAATCATTATATTTTGTCTTCTCTCTGTTCTTTTATTGTCCTCGCTCCTTAATAATGTTTTCATATCAAATACCCAAGGCCATCCGTGTAAGCATCTTCTTGTACATCATTAACGTTTTAGTAGTAGGCAGTGGTTCTTCAGACTTAGTTAATTTAAGCTTTTCGTACTAGATAGAAGACAAGATCTTATCATTTCATAATAAAAATGGCTATACCCAACTGTAGTCCTTCTTTAAGGCAGTGAATGCTGGACGATTTCCTCAAAGATTAAGAAGAGACTCGAGGCGGCGGAGATGCGGTTCTACAACAAGGAGGATATTATGAACCGAGCGCGTGAGCAACGATGAGGTCATAGAGAGGATGCAAACAAGGAGGAGGCTAATTAGTTGACATCAGGAGGCAGCTGAAGTTCTTGGCACACATAATGAGGAAGGAGGGCCTGGAGAATCTGATACTCACGGGTCGAATAGAGGGAAAGAGAGACAAGGGAAAACAACGCGTGACATACCTACCAGCCTTAAGGAAGTGGATGACAGAACATGGTTTGCTGTGGTGGCAAGAGAAAGGAACATGTTGAAAGCTGCTAGGGTAGAGGAGGATGAAGAATCATGATCGCCTACGCCCTAAATGGACACGGCCCACAGAAAGAAAGAACATAAGTTCTACGCTATCATTTTATTCTCTCGCACTTATCCCTTGTGGAAAACTGTTCCGGTTACGTTCTACCCAGTCAATTTTGATCTTCAAAATGTGTAAATGTCATATCAATCGTTATCTTCTGTCTTCTTAAACCATGTTCTTTTATTCTCCTCTCGCTATAATAATGTTCGTAGCTTTATTGCCTTGCCTGGGGTGAAATGATTAAAAAAAAAAAGCTAATAACCTCACGGATTTCTGCATTTTATAAATATTTTTTTCTTTAATTTAATGATATTGTGCAGTTTCTAAAGGATTTTGATTTCGTTTACATACAAATAAAAAAAAGTGTACAGTAGATAAATAATATAGAAATCCGTTAACATTAAGCTGACTGGGATTGAAAGCTTATAGAATGTTTTTTTAGGGTTGGTGACTATGACCTTTCAAAACGCACCGTCTTAATTATCAGATATCATACTGACATCATTTTAGACCGACATCTTGTTTCATTTTTATGTATGTTGTGACGAGTTTGCATAATGTTCGTATTTTCTTGATTTCCAATGAAATCTTCCAAATTTCTCACAAGCATTTCAGAGACATTTCTACATTCGAATATGATAGTCTATAATCCTAATCACAGTACAGTATAGTAGGGTCAGTTGGGCACCCTCTGTGAGAAAAAAAAAACAAAAAACACTACAATGAAGCAATTCACTCTGCCATATATTTGGAATCGGTATCTTGTACTGCTTGGAATTTTTTCCGGAAGTTCCAATACGAACATTTCAAAGTGTTTGGATGTCAATCTAAGGACGGTGCAAAATATTCATAAAGAGTTGAATGAGTCTAATGGCGATTACGAAGGTGTTTGGAGTGATCATTAGTGCTGGCGATGTTATGCCGACATTCATTTTCTCACAGGACCTCAGACTCAACACGAAGGCCTACATAAAGTGACTTTAGGTGATACTGCTGACCTGGTTCTAGAGGGTGACTGCTGGAAGACACTATGTCTGACAACAGGACTCTGCACTATGCCATACAAGAAGGAGAATCCAGTCATGGATTTTAGCCAATTTCTGAAATCACATCACCCCATACGTCTGCCCACTTAACTCTCCAGACTGCAGACCACAAACTCCTTGTAACACCAAAGATGAAATGAAGGCAAAGATTATTGCAGCATTCACCTACTTAAGCGAATAGACCGTCCAGAATAGATGCAAGAAATTCCGAAATCGTCTGGATGTTGTCAATTAAGCCAGAGTCGTTTTTATTGAATAAATTTATTCTTTAGTATTTCAAGATATTTTTGCGTAATTTTGATAAATATATCTGATAAAATGAAATGTCAATGCTATTTTAATTTTTGCATAATTTAGGGGACAATTTATTCCTCGCACCCTCTATATAGGAGCCAAAAAATTAGTTGAATCTGTTAGTTGAAGTATAATTTTGTAACCACAGAGTGGAAACAGGTCACACTAACAGCGATCAACAAAACCTTATTCGCTATCCATTTACCCCAGCAATTTTTAATTGTGCTTCAACTAAATAATCCATGATAATTGGTGGCCATGACTTTAAACATACCCGTCTGATAATTAAATACATGAACAATATTTTTGGATGCGTATTTTTTTTATTAGGTTGGTGCAAAAATAATGACGTAATAATGTCGTTTTTTGACGTTAAAAAATACGTCAAAAAACATTATTACGTCATTATTTTTGCACCAACCTAATACTTAAATTTCTGACCATTCACTTGTTTTCCTATTTTAATAGCAATTCCTTAAATCTTGGAAAAATTCATGTAAAAAATACTTATGCATTTTTTTTTTTTCACAAAATCGGTAAAGGAAAAAAATACATTCGTATGAAGCTAAAATGAATATATGGAAAAGCAAATGTAATAATACAACCCACATGTGACTGCCAATGCTCAAATGACAAGTGGAGCACATGTTTTTATTTTTCATTATTATTACAGCGATAGATGATTGTGTGAACTTGTAGTGCTTGTAATAAAATATTTACATATGTTTCATTTTTTTTTTACAATCGAGAATAAAAAATTGATTATCAGTTATAGAAATTTTATGAAATTACATTTTCTTGTAACAGGGCTTCTGCTCATATAACGTTGAAAAACCGGTTCTCGTACGATCTCCAAAGTTAAGCAACGTCGAGCCTGGTCAGTACCGAGATGCGTACTCGCTTGGGAATACGAGATGCTGTAGGCTTGGATGTGCAGTTGGTGTAATGGACGACCGCTCGAAATTTGAAGTCGAATAGCCGAGTTCAAATTTCATTAAGTTTCGTTATATTCACTTACACGCAAAAAGGCTTGAGAAATGTACAAATCCACCTCGTCCTTCGCAGCTATGGGTTAATTAGTAGGACTTGTATCAGTAAGTCATTATGTTATATAAGAATAACGTATCGTTGCTGACACTTGAATTTGAATATATATCGCCAGTGAGCAAACACGCGGTCCCATTATTGAAATAAGTAGACCACGTGACCATATAGGAAACGCATATCTGTAGAAAATAGCTAACGACAAACGATCACTATTTCTAGTCTATCCTCTATATTACACGGATCGCAATTTTTAGTCAATATTATTTCTCTATTCTGTTCCCTATAATATATCTCTATTCGGATCACTATACGAATTTCTGTTCAAGAGAGTATCATCGAGCAAGTAGTATTATTGCGAGATTATTCGAAGGCGTCTGGCATCAGTATTGTTCAACGGCTTACTATAGTTAAATCTGTGATTACAATGTCTCTACTACAACGATCCTTACGAAAGTGACAATGTGTATTCGTTGACATCACAAAAGATTATTATCCCTCTCCAAATTCTTATACCCTAAAAAATATGTTTTGACTAAAAATAATCTGAATGTTGATAATCGGTAAAAAAAAAGCAAGTCAATCAATAGAATTTCAGATAATACTTTCGGCTGAAATGACTTGTATTCATTTGTATTTTTTTATGGAAATTAACATATGCCAATCTTTCATTCTATCGGAAAATGAAATACACACAGAAATTGATTACTTCCTGTGTTTAGATATCAACCAGTATATATAGCACTCAACAAGAATTCACACGAGATATCTTGCATTTTGTAAATCACATAGCAAGAAAATTGACCCTGCTTTAAACGCCTTTTACAGATCAGTCATTGAGCGTTTCAATCCAACAAAAGTAGATGACCTATACTTGGTTAATGGCATCGCATTCCCTTACATCAGAAGGACAGTTTACTCGTAACTTGAAGGGGGAAAACTAACCTTGGTCATCCCCTCCGCGGCTTTTAATCAATGACAAAGAAGCTCAAGACAAAAAAACTTTCTACATGCAGTCGAACCACTGAACAACAGTGCCAGTGACCCCACTCTGTGCTGCAGTAATCAACAGCAAAAAAAAAGCTCCCTTTCTCAGCCCTACAGAATCCCTTCCCTCTGGCTCCGGTGACGCCTTGCCCTTCTGCTCCAGATGTTGGTCGCTGTAGAGGCAAACTTCATAAATGGGGATATAACATCGATGTTGATCCGAACAGCAAATGCGGGGATTTATAAACTAGGGATAATCTTCTAGTTTACCCTCAGCACATAATAATCTCAAAGAAAGCAATAAAGGAAAAGAAAGTATAATAATCACAAAGAAAGAAGGCAAGAAAGACAATATAACAATCAGAAAGAAAGAAAGTAAAAAGAAGGAAAACGTAACCACAAAGAAAGAAGACATTAATCACAAAGAAAGAAAGAAAGAAAGAAAGAAAGAAAGAAAGAAAGAAAGAAAGAAAGAAAGAAAAAGGCTCATAGGAGATAAGAAAGAAAGAAAGAAAGAAAGAAAAAGGCTCCTAGGAGATAAGAAAGACAGAAAGAAAGAAAGAAAGAAAGAAAGAAAGAAAAAGTCTCATAGGAGATAAGAAAGAAAGAAAGAAAGAAAGAAAGAAAGAAAAAGGCTCCTAGGAGATAAGAAAGAAAGAAAGACAGAAAGAATTAAAGAAAGAAAGAAAGAAAGAAAGAAAGAAAGAAAGAAAGAAAGAAAAAGGCTCCTATGAGATAAGAAAGAAAGACAGAAAAAAATTAAAGAAAGAAAGAAAGAAAGAAAGAAAGAAAGAAAAAAGGCTCATAGGAGATAAGAAAGAAAGAAAGAAAGAAAGAACGAAAAAGACGAGAAAACAGCGACAATCCTGATACATTGTTGATCATACGTCGTACAATAATTCTGTCTTCTTACAATTGATAGTTATTCTTTTCTTCTCCCTTTCCTTTAAAAACTTTTCTATCAACATGGAATCGTTTGTGTGTATACCATCCCGTGCAGATGTGATAAAAAAAATATAATGGAGAAACTAGTCGCCCCCTTAAGATAAGACTTTAAGAACATTTATATCACGATGGCAAATAGGAAAATCAGTTGTAGCTGATCATGGGGGGGGGGAGATCCCCGCTTCCTGTGGGATGATGTTGAAATAATAAGCAGGGAACATCAGATGAAAATACGGAAACTTAAGGAATCATATGTGATTTCTTTAAGTTTTCGTATTTTCCACAAAGAAAGTAAGAAAGCAATAATCGAAAAGAGAGAAAGAAAGAAAGAAAGAAAGCAATAATCGAAAAGAGAGAAAGAAAGTAAGAAAGAAAGAAAAAAAGAAAGAAAGCAATAATCGAAAAGAAAGAAAGAAAGAAAACAATAATCGAAAAGAGAGAAAGAAAGAAATAATCGAAAAGAAAGAAAGAAAGTATAATAAACACAAAGAAAGACGAGAAACAAAGACAATATAACAATCACAAAGAAACAAAGAACGAAAAAAAAAAGAAAGAAAACATAACCACAAAGAAAGAAACAAAGAAAAGAGAAAACATAATAATCGAAAAGAAAAAGACGAGAAAACAGAGGAGGTGATAATGCTCACATGCATTTAACATCTGCGTCAGTGAAATTAAAAAAAATTATCAATTTTAAATCTTTTCCTTCATATTGAAATAACGATTCGCATTCTTGCTCATCACTGATATTTGCAATCTTGTTGTTTAGTTCATAAGCCTAAACATTTGCCGATGCTTTAGGATATTTCTATGGCTATTTTATAATCGTTAAACCCTCCAGAAACTTCTTCCGATATTAAATTAAGAATTATGATTAATCAGAACATTCCAATAGGGGTGGCTATGATATTTTCGCAGGCGCTACTAGTTAAATGAAAAGGGCACGATAAAAAGAGCCGAGAGCAACTGTGGCCTTTGTAAATTCACATTACCTTAGAGAATCCAGATTTTAAAATGGAGGCACCTGATGGCAAGTGTCAACTTCATAGAAACGGAATTGTCTTGTATTCTAACAGAAGGAAGAGAATTAAAAGGCATTAGAAATGTTGGTATGCAAGCAAATTGACTCTAAATAAATGACAGATATCTCATTAGCAAAAAGAAGTCTCCTGTGACTTTGTAATTTCAGATGTAAAACAGATGAACATTGCACAGACTAAACTAAGTCATACATCAAAGTAATTACAGAGATCGGAAAATTCCCGAGTCGCTGCAAAACATTATGTAAGGTTAAGATTAAAACTTCAATAAAATTATTCTGCACGGAAAAGTTTAGGTTTTACTCCATGTTTAAAAATAGTATTTAATGATGAATCTGTGTCGTTATATAAAATCCGAGACGTTACTTATTATTACGGTAAAGTCTATTAATTGGTCCTGACCTGGCATCCCAGCTTTAGTATAATTCCCAACCGAGTAAACTTGCTTCCCTTTTCTATACATACTGCCATGGCTGGTAATTGTACTGATGAGCTGTTCGCTATGGTACCTAGACTTTCTGAATTTAAACGCAGTACTGGATTGGCAAAAAGTTCTCATCAATTTACAGGTGAAATGGCTAGAAGAAACCGTAAGTTCTATGATAACAATTTCTTTTCTCGCACTTCTCGCTTATGGAACACTTGTCCAGCTTATTAATTTCCAACCAACTTTGATCTTCAAAAATTAAATGAAATTTGAATCGTCTTCGTGATCACTATTTGTTCTCAACTCTTAGTAATATTTGTTTTTTTAGATTATTTCTCACTCAGTAGCCCCATGTTTCTTAGTGGCTTTATTGCCTTACGTGAGATAATATGATTACACACACACGCGCGAGCGCGCACACACACACAACATATATATTAGGTTGGTGCAAAAATAATGATGTAATAATGTCGTTTTTGACGTTAAAAATACGTCAAAAAACGACATTGTTACGTCATTATTTTTGCACCAACCAAATATATATATATGTGGTATGTATATATATATATATATATATATATATATATATATATATATATATATATATTAAAACATTTTTATGTTTATACATTCTTTTTATGCGTACAACTATTTAAGTAAATGGTCTGTTTTATGGTAGACAATATTAATAACATATACCAGCCTGAATGTCCGAGAAATATTGTTTATTATAAAACAGAGTATTTCATTTGTCCATTCCATAATATATATATATATATATATATATATATATATATATATATATATATATATATATATATATATATATATATATATATATATATATATAATTTATTAGGTTGGTGCAAAAATAACGCCGTAATAATGTCGTTTATTGACGTATTTTTAACGTTAAAAAACGACATTATTACGGCATTATTTCTGCACCAACATAATACATACAATTTTCCTATCGGTCTCACTGTCGAATTCTGTTTGTATCTCTCTATCTATCTATCTATCTATCTGTACATTATCTATGTACCTATCTATTGCATTATGTTCCTATCTATTTATCCATCTCTCTCTCTCTCTCCCTCTCTCTCTCTCTCTCTATATATATATATATATATATATATATATATATATATATTAAGACATTTTTTTGTTTATATATCCTTTTTATAGATACAATTTATTTAAGTAAATGTTCTGTCTTTATAATAATCAGTACTTATAACATGCCCGAGAAATTTTCATAGAAAGTATTCGTCCTCCAAGCGGAATCGAACCTGTATCCAATACGGAACCGTCATTTAGCCTGACGTGGTCTTAACCGATCGAGCCACAGAGGCTCGTTCGATTAGCAAGGACATCATCATTTTCATCATGTTTTCTTTTCAAAAGAATATGTTTTTTTTGTTTTTTTTAATAAGGCTATAAATTGTCAATGATTTAGCTGAAATATAATTTAGCCAAACATATGTAATTTTTTTTATTTTGTACTAACATGTTCAATACCTATTCAGATCGGTCAAACATTGCTCGTCATTTGCTACTCTATCGGTATTTTCATGGGGGATGTCTGGGCGGACTATATTCTGTAGCATCGTCTGTACAGACCTTCACAACAAGGAGCCGCCTGACCTCGTGCAATGAGTTTACTTCGTATTCCATTTGCAATAATGAAATTCCACTTAGCAATCTTCTACCCCCGTTTAATTATTTTATATCCTTTCATTCTTGCTTGCCCTGACCCCTCTCAATTAGGTGTGTTACTTTAAAGGAGAATTTTTTTTATATTCTTTACATCTGTGTCATGTTTGCTATTTCCATACAGGGTTAACACCCAGTCTTTTGTAAAGTGGATTGCTGTTCCAGATACGCCTTGTATTTTTATTATTATTATTATTATTATTATTATTATTATTATTATTATAAAAGGAATTACTTTCATATAATCATTACCTTTAGGTGTGGAAAACTTCATTATATCCGTTTAGAAAAACTATTGCGGCAAAATTCTTCAGCATTACACAAATCATATCCTGCAAAGAATTCCTTAATTATAATCATTTTTTAAGCGTAGCTTTGATGTGGAACAAGGCCGAAAGTGTGGGGCACTCAGTGAGAATCGAACTCGATAGACGAGCTTGCTAACCATTACACCACCTTGAGGACCCCAAGAATTCCTAAATTTATATGTTGCTTCTCTGTGTGGGACCATCTCACAAACCATTTAGTCCTCATTGGGTGCGGGCTTACAACCATAACACGTTGAAAACAATAGTTCCCGTACGCTCACCGAGGCTAAGTCAGAGTTAGGTCAGTGTCTAGATGAATGAACGCTTGGGAACACCAGATGATGTAAGCTTAGATGTACGGATTGTGTAGTGGGTAATAATAAATATCAAAGTAAATCACTACAGAAAAAGAATTAAACTTGCGCAACAAAAATGGTTTAACTCATTAATGTCAGTAATATTCGACATAGTTATCAGATTTAAAACATGCACGTTGTTCAATCGGTCTTATGGCCACATCTGTTTGAAAATCAGTTCTCGTAGAGTCAGAGATGTTAAACTAGTCACTCGGTGACCGCTTGTCAATACAAGGTTCTTTTAACTCGAGTGTGCAGTTGGTGTCGTAGATAATACCTGGGAATTGGAAATTTTAGAGCTGAGTCCAAATTCCAGTTGTGTTTGTTATATTCACTTATGGGAAAATAACAGTCGGTGAATTAATAAGACTTGTATTAATAAATATTATGGCCGAAAATAATTCTTAAAATATAAAAAATATTTTCTGGCTTTAAATAACATTCAAAGTCTTGTTACTTCTATATAATATAAATTTCTATTTCAGATGGAGCTGTACCAGTTTGGAAGAGAGGCTGTTTGCAAGTGAATGAACTATGCCAGAATAGCCATCAGCTAAAAGGCATCGTTCGAAGAATCTTTGCAATAAAGCAAAGCTTGGTAAAATATCTCACAGGACATGACGTCGAATCATGCTATGCCACGAAAATAATGGTTTTCATACAAACCTTATCAATGTGTTACAGTGACAATTAAATTGAATAAACTGAATCCAGTAAATGCTCGTTTTTATTACTGTATTACTTGTATTTGTATTGTTCGCATTGACTAAAAGCCATTTTCAATCATTGATCTTAGAAAGGCATAAATGGTCTAAGTGAATTGTAATATTTTTATTCGTCCCATTTAATGTTTTTATCTTTGTTATTTTATCAATTAAGTTACAATATTGCCCCCAAAAAACGCCCATAAAAATTCCCTCCCCAAATCATCAAACTAGCCATTACATGGAAAACATTATTAATAAATCAAGAATAGGCAATACAGAAACCGTTGAATCTACTAAATCTGAAAATCCCACCTTAGCGAACAAAATAACGAACAGGTTTAATGAACACAAATTATAAGCACGTATATGTCGTTAGAATTTGCTTAGAATTTACTGATGGCTCAAAAAACATTGATAAAATCAGAGGATCAGCCGTTTTTGATGACATAAAAATCTAAAAACCGTACCTGACAAAGTATAAGATCATAACAGACAATGAACCAGGGAACTTTTCTTAGATCCACTATCCGCATTTACATCCCTAATGCTCCCCCCCCCAAAAAAAAAAGTATTCTGTTTGGTACTTAGCCATATCGATATCCCCGGAAATGGTCTAGGTACCATAGCAGCAAATAACTCCATAAAAATGAGCATTTTAAATTTGAATGATGATTATGATCATGATATTATTATTATTATTTTTTATTTTCTTTGATTTCTGGCGTTTACACATTTCTTTCCGGGTCCCGCCAAGGGACCTAAGGTTAGAAATGGCATCATGACACTTTCCACTGACAAAAAAAAAAAAGATAAAGTAAAGTGTGGGCTGTACTTGTCAGAACGATTTTTGTATCTCCTTGAGGCATGGACTTCCAGGAATCCCTTCAATTAGTTTACTGCAATCTTTTCCAACCAGTCCTATGGCACCAACTACAACAGGGATTGTTGATGTTCCCATATGCCACATTTTCGAGATTTCTATTTCAAGGTCCTTGTATTTTGACAGATTTTTGAATATCTTCAAAGATACATTGCAGTCAGCAGGGACTGCCATATCAATAAGGAGGCACCGTTTTATTATTATTATTATTATTATTATTATTATTATTATTATTATTATTATTATTATTATTCATTTATTTTTATTTTTTTATTATTTATTATTAATCGGTTTCACTCCAATCAAGGTAGTAAAACCACTGAGTAAGAAAAGGTTACTGGGTGTGGAAGAATTACATTCAGAAAGATTAATAATGATTGGTAAGAGAAAAGTGTAATCAGCAGGGCAGTAGATAGCAATTGACATTGCATTTCAATTTTTGGAGATTAAAGTTTACTAGATAGTATACACCTGGAAGGTGGTTCCACAAACGAAAAGTGTAAGAAAAGAAACTGTCAGCATAGAAGTTATAGCTACATCTAGCTAGCTCAAGCGGAAATTGATTAGATCGCGCCACAAGTCTAGTAAATTCCTGCAGTCTAGATATCATAGTGAAGGGACTCATCCGAACAATAACAAGTATTTATCGAAAAGACACAGAGAGGGAAACTTACAGTGGTGAGAAAGTGTCTGGAGCCGAGCTGCCAGATCAGCGCCGATAATATTGCAGATTCTTCTTTGAATCTTATCAAGGAGCTCAAGGTAAATAACAGGGGCACCGGACCATATATGGCAGCAACATTCTTAGCATGGACGAATAGTAGACTTATAGATATGTAAGATAGATTTTAGAGAGAAAAATTGTCTCGCACGACGCATTGAACCGACTTTCTTAGCAGCTGACCTACCAATGGATTCACTAACGGCATATAAACTTTTATGGGTCATTTAATTCCAAAATTTAATTTTTTTAGGTGCTTTGAAGTCAAGAATCAAATGAAAACACACCCATATCCATCACACATTTCTTATTAACATCTTGAACCCACAAACGTCAGGCGGCATGTACTGTAAAAAATATAATAACCAATTGTAGTGTCCTTGCTTCTATAAGTCAAAAATTTTATGGTATCACTAATGTAGGGGAGTTTTTGAAGAGGATAAAAGTAGAGACACTCCTAGCCTACCTAGGAGATTAGTCTATACCACAAACTATAATAGAAAATAACTCCTGTCCTGAGTATGACGATAAACTACATCCGGTAGCAAGGATACTGATGGGGAGGTTTTAAGGAAAACCACTTAATTGCTAGTGTTCTCAAGTGCACCCTAACCTGGGTGGTAGCACCTGTTAGCGTCTAAGCTATGGAAAAATAGTTAACCGGAAAACGTAGCTCAAAACACTGCGAAAGTATAAACATACATTTTTATAGTGAAAATAACAGCAATAGATTTTCATAGTAAACAAAAATTAATAGTAATATATTTTTGTAATAATCAAAGAAAATAAAAAAAAAATAAATGAATAAATAAATAAATAAATAAATAAATAAAAACAAAGGTACCAAGAAAATTAAATTTCGGTATTAAATGACCTATAAGGAGTTGATATGTCATTAAACAAATAAACAACCAAACTAAATAACTCATTGCTAGATCTATAACTGGTGAGGGATAGAACCGACGACATTATGATTGTTTACCAGTCATATATTTCAAAAGAAATCTTTTCGATTATAAATAATCGATAAAATTGATATTCCTTGAAAACAAACCAATCAATCAAAGACTTACTTTTCTCTTTTTTTTATCTATCTATCTATCTATCTATCTATCTATCTATCTATCTATCTATCTATCTATCTATCTATCTAATCCAGTCTTTCTTTCTTTCTCTATCTATCTATCTATCTATCTATCTATCTATCTATCTATCTATCTATCTATCTATCTGTATCACTTCAGTTCTATCTATCTATCTATCTATCTGTATCACTTCAGTTCTATCTATCTATCTATCTATCTATCTATCTATCTATCTATCTATCTATCTATCTATCGATTTCTCCTCTCCCTCTCACTCTATATATCTTCCTATTTTGATTTAAATTCAGATCTCGACAGTCGTGCTTCATTGAAATTATTTCAAAGAAGAAACAAAAAAGACCTTTCGTATTTAATTTCCTGTATTCGCCATCTCTTTCCCTTTCGACTGCAAAACACACTGGCCATATTTATGTATATCTCTAAAACAATATTGAAGAACTGTAGTAAACGATTCACGCCAGGGTATACCAGAGGTTTGGAAGCTTTCCCCAACCCCCGGATCCTTCTGGAGGGATTGGCAGAGGAGTAAAAGTGTTTTTTGTTTGTTTTTGTTTTTTTTCGTTTGAATGGATGCTGCAGGTGTAGTATCTGTTCGCTGCAGGCAGCCTTCCCTCCTCCCTTACTTTCCCCACCTCCAACGTTGCGTGATATCTGTTACGCAGCGGTCGTATGATTAGCTTGGACAAGCTACGACCAGTTTAGACAAGCTATGACCAGCTAAGACTAGCTTAGAGAAGCTATGACCAGCTAAGACCTGCTTAGACCAGAGACCCGAGTGGAAACACTTGGGTCCCACGTTAAATACCGACCTTGTGTCACTCAGTGTTTTCAAGTAAATCTAGGGTTCACCAGAGGGTTTGCATTGGACCTTTGTTCTAAGATAAGTTGATCTGGTCTATGTCCCAAAAATATAGCACTAAATAAAAATCCTTTCTAAATGTAAAACTGAAATGTGAAAGTATCAACAACTCAATTTGTTAGCGAACCATATATTCAAAAATAATATATATTTTTTCAGCGTTAACTACCTGACAGAGTTGACAGGCCGTTAAAAGAGAGTGATCAATCAATCAGGATAAGTCCTAATTACAGTTTGGCTTGATAGTAAGAACGTTAAAACCATAAAAGAAAGACATACAATTAATGTGCGTATACATAAGACTGCTGAACAAAAATGTATATTTTGAATATCCACCCCACCCAATAAAATTTAATTATTGCCATGACTAGTTCTAATGTTTATATTACGAATGTGATCGTGATACTCCGTGTACTTGATCGCGCTACAAAAAATTATTTCAGAAGAAACATTTGCATCTAAATAAATAAACAGCAAATATTCTCTGTTCGTCTGTGTGTCTCGAACTAGGAACCCACTTGCTCTACATTGACGTGCTCTTTGGAATTACAATGATTCCGAGATTGATTTCAGTGGTAACAGTTAAAAATTCAAATTTAAAAATAACTGAAAAGAATTAGTGATTTTAAGTTTTTCAATTCATAAAGTAACACAAACTCTTTGGGAATTTATAATTTTTTGTTTTAAATCCAATTTAAAATATTACGAAAATATTATAAATTGAGGAAATCGTTTTATTTCTTCAAAATCCGAAGATATCAGATTTAAAGCGAGAGATTTCCTGAAGTAACATTTGGAAGAATTCAGTATTCTGCCCAAATCGGACTTCTGGACAAAATCGGCCTTTTTTGTTACAATTGTACTTACAGCCCGAATCAGAATAAACGTGATGCTTTAATGTTCCATAGAGCAATTCAGTGTTATTTCTTCAAAATTATCATTACCGTTTTTTTTTTTTATCTAGGCCAGATAAGCCCTCCATAGGACCTAGCTTAAATGTCCGCACGTAGTAAGGCTTTTAAGCTAGTATTAATAAATGTGCTTGAAGGCGTAACACTCCACAAGAAGGGAGGTTGTCGACTGAAGATACTCAAAGGTTTGAGGGAGGTTTTCTACTAAAGATACTCAAAAGCACGTGAATTCAAAATAGGGATACATTTTTAGATTACTATAAACTGTCATAAAACTAGTGAAACAAGGTTTAGGAATACAAGGTGTAGAATTATAGTTTTAGAAATAAAACAGTTGTGTTTCCTGATGGCAAAACGGACAGAAATAGTTTTGGTAATCATAGTTTTACAATAAAATAGTTTTGTTTCATTATTCGGACGATTGTCCTCATATTTGTCGCCATATTTGTTACAACGTTTCGGCCGTTGTACGCTCCGATGGTTGAAGTGTCGAACTGAACCCTTTATTTCGCTCACTGGGGTAGACTGTTTTAGCTTCACGTGCCATGTTTAATGGATGTCAGTTATATCCTGTTAATTTCCCTTTGAACATTCTCCACTGCCTTAACCGTGTATTGAACTCACACTCTTTGGGTTATGTCACTGGATCTAACTAACGTGTTTACCAACTGTGCCATGTGTCCTTGGCATTCCATCACCTATTTCTCTAAATCATTTTTGATAACTTTTTCTTTACTTTTCATCAGCAGAGCTGTCACTAACTGCTTGGAGACTAACTCATCGTGCCTTTTCGGCCTAACGTCTTCCGATGATATGAATTCCAACGATTATATAAAATAAATTGCTCACTGTGTTGTGCTGGACAATATTCCTCACCAGAATATATAACACACAATTAGAAGTTTATTTTTTGTTCGTGGATTGAGATTTATTGCCACGCCTTGTTTGGTGCTTCTGCTATGTATTAGAAGATTATTGTAAAAATCCTTTGAACAAATCTGCATAGTTATCTTGAATGACGCGGCATCTAGGTTTCAGTTACATCTCCAACGTCTTAACGTTGCTCCCCTGCAAATATTTTCATGGGATTATTCTGCTGAGCACCTCTTTTCTGGGGAAACCATGGACCGAATAGAGGCTATATAAATTTCTAAGGCGCATAATGAGGACATAGGGCTTGGAAAATATGATACTGACCGGACTGATTGGAGGTCAGAAGGACAGAGAAAAAACAACGCATAACATACTTAGTGAGGCTGAGTAAATGGATGGCGGAACAGGGTTTAAGGGAAATAACAAAAAGACAAACTTTATTAAGAGCTACAAAGGACAGGTCGTAATAAGGACCCATGATTATTTGTCATTTATTTCCTGTTAACCCCCTCTCCAAGTTCTCCACCGCCTTAACCAGGTACTGAACTCACAATTTTTGGGTCCTGTCACTGGATCTAACTAACGCTTTTATCCACTGTGCCATATGTCCTTACAAGTAGATAACTGATAACTGACATCCATTAAACATGGCACGTGGAACTAGAACAGTCTACTGCAGTGAGTGAAATTAAGGGTTCAGTTCGACATTCCAACCACCTGAAGAAGGCCGGAGCGTACAACGGCCGAAACCTTGTAAGAAACACGGCGACAAAGTTGAGAACAATAGTTCGAATAATGTATTTTTCTCAGCTTTTTTGTTGTTATCACGATGTTTCGGCCGTTGAGCCCCCACGTTCGAACTTCTTCAGGGGTCTGTTGATTTGTGGATTTCGAACTGTATCCTAGCCTACTAGAATAAAACGTTGATTTTGCTGCAATGTTAATTGTAATTGTCAGTTCAATCATTGAATCCTATTGTAGACACTTACGCTAAGGCGGTCAATAACTGAGCTCTCCTAAAAAGAACGAGGTGTGATATTCCGAGACACAGAGTTGCACCGAATTACATGTGATCTTCATTTGATGTCGTTGAAAGTGGTAAGGTCATGTGATTTCTTTTATCGGATACAGTTCTTTATTTGTGGCGCCAGTCGAAGAGATTCGAGGGCGTGTTAACGATGAGTTCAATCAGTAGCTTCGATTTAGTTAGACTCGGTGAAAACAAGGCTATTAAACGACGGAGCTTTGCTAAAAATAACAAGACAATATATTACTAGACCTCAGAGATTTACATTTACTCTGAGGCACAGTAAGAAGACCTGCGGAAACATTATCCGAAATATTGTGATAATAACAACAATGAGACTATGTAAATTAAAAAATACAATACTAGTAACGCCTTAAAACAATACTCGGTCAGACGCCGCTAATTTTCAGATACACATTTTTCCTTTACCCGTCACTTGATCTTATTATTTCAAGATGAGGTCGACTGTGCTTGCTCTCTGGCGACCCATGTTCAAACACAAGTGATCTTTATTCCAATATGTCACATATGATATGATATAATATGATAATATAATATGAATGCAAATTTTTAAAAAAATGCATATTTTTTTGGTTTTGCTGCTGCTGCTTAGTTCTATACAGCGACGCATAGGCACAGTGGAGTAATGAACAGCGGCTCGGACTACGAAACTGGAGAACCGATTTCGAATTCCAGTCGAATCCATTGCATTCACTTACGTGCTAATACACTTGGGAAAGGTATGAATCGCCCTCTTCTCCCCCAGCTATGGTTAAATAGCAGGACAGTTTCGGTTCTATAGACTTGGGTTGCAACCAGTCTAAGAGAAGGACAACACTGACTTCGAACCAACCTGGAGAGGGTTGGTTTCCCTCATGTTATTTTACCCAAGAAACACCACTTCTACTGCGGTGCGGATGGTACCCCTACGACCCTAATGGGTTACGGGATTCGTTATATAGTGACTCATATTTGCATAGACTACACTTTCAGCTGTGCAGTATATTTGGGCATAAAATGGACGCGGGCTTATATCGTTCAATGAGTTACCTGAAGAGAAATTGATTTCAGCCGAAGCGTCTTTTTGTAAATGATCATTCATTTTGTACCTTATCTGATTCTTATTAGACGGAGGAAAGAGAATTTGGCAGTTAACACAAATTGTTGGACATAAGCCAAAATTATCATCAATCTACACCTGTCAAGTTTCTCTACCTGGGGGAAACTTTTTTTTTTTTTTTCATATTCTAAAACTTTTTTATTTATCAAATGTGACGCTAAAATAGATTTAGATTCTTCCCTGTGGTAAACTGTTGTTATTTAGAAAAGTAGGTTTTTCGCTAAAATGATGGAAGATTAAATAATTAATGTGTTGCTTAATGAGTTGAACGGTAAATTATTGTTGTTTTTTGGTTCCTCTTCTTTCTGCTTCAGTCGATACGTTCTCCAGCTTCTCATATATGATGTGATGTTCTGGGTTGAACGATTTGTTTTATTACTCATTTAAATAAACTGATTGTAATTTGTAATTCTGTTGTTTTCATGACAATGATTCGGTCTGTTATTTCTGCAACTTTTCACCTAAGGAAAAACAGAAATTATTCGAGATAATGTACTTTGTCGAGAAATTATCACATAATATATTCGTCCTCCGACAGGAATCGAACCTGTATTCTATACAGAACCGTCATATAGCCTGATGTGCCTTTAACCGATTTGGCCACAGACGAGCGTTCGGTTAGCAAGGTCGATTTTACTGTCTTTCAATTACAATCTTTCAGATTGAGCAGATATGAATGCAGAATCATATAAAAGTGAACATTGACGTCAACACTTAGAGGCAACAGGCTGTTTCATGGTAGACGCAATCGTCAGGCCACGACGTTTGCTTGACGATTGCGTTTAGCATAAAAAAGCCTGTCGTCTTTAAGTGTTGACTTCAATGTTCACTTTATATATATATTTAAATAAGTTTTTCGAGATACGGAATTTAATAATAGACAGGAAAAGACAATATTTATAAGGCATTTTTTAAAAGCAAAAGCTAAAATAACCGGTTTCGTCCCAGGACTTATCAAGTTTATTCATTCTGGGAATTTAAAAAAGCGTATAAATTAATTTTTAATTAACGAATGTAATCGAATGGGGGAAAACATTATGAATTTCAAGAAACTAGAGTCCAATAACATTCAGACCCAGTAAGCGTTCCCTCTGTTTACAAAGGGAAGGCTCATGTGATCTGATATACAAGGACTCTAGGACCTTGAGGTGAAATGTGGAGTGGGACCTAGCTAAAATTATAAATCGATCACCACTAAAATTTTCCACACATTTCCTTCTATTTATTAAATGTTCAGCAATAGCAGAACCAGAACTGTTGGTCAGTTGGCTATTCCTGGAGGACGGATTCAAAATCCTGGGGGGGGTAAATGCTGTTTTATTCTCGAATCCAAACGTTGGGACGTCCTCTCTATATAGTCGTGTCCACAGCTACACTTGTATTGGTAAATCACTGAGTTAACATGATGGGGAGGTAGGACATCCTTACGAATGGAAGAGAAAGCAGAACAGGTACCGAATATTACCCTAACCTTTGCCGAAAAATAACAACTATTGATTAAAGGTGAAATACGTTTCGATAAACTCTCACCCTCTGTACCAATATAGGGAAGACGCAAATAAACTGGGAATTTATCAGTTAATTGCGGCTTCCTCCTGTGGAATTTACTGATGATGTCTTGAATAATGGAGTCTAAAACATCCAACGGATATCCGTTTTTTGATAGTGTCATTCTAACAAAGTCAATTTCCCCGCAGAGAAGACCCTCTGAACATAACTTAAGTGCCCTGTGAATTAAGGCCTTAATCAAATTAATCTTACGTTGTTTGGAACAAAAAGAGTCCCAACGCGTATAAAGTCCCGTAAAAGTGGCCTTCCTAAATACGGAAGACTCAAACTTGTCAATGATCTTATGGACAAGAACATCATAAAAGGAAAAAAAAAATTGGACTCCTTTTCTACGGTGAACTTAAGATGGACAGAGTTTAATTTGGTGAGAAATTTATCGGCTTCGCCCTCATTATCCGACAAATTTCTCACTACTCAGGAAATGACTTAATATGCGTAACTCAAATGCGGTGTAAAGCTGCAATCAGGGATCACCTTTGTATGGATCGTTCACAATACCCGGTCGTGATAGATCTTGAGAGACAAGAAACTCGAAACATTGCGCCACATCGAAGTACCCGAAATAAAATATTGTTTGGTAATTAGTTTTTATCTTTGTCACGTCCCAACTCTATGGGCTACGACATTCTTTTTTCTGTGTATGCTATACATATTTTTGTAATGCGTCTATATCTTAATTGATTTCAGTCACTCTTAGAGTAATTTCAACAGCAGGTTACTACTCTGCTCTCTCAGACGAGCGCTAAATACGGCTTTTGCTGTATAGGTATTTACCCAAGATCTCACCACAATGTGGAGTGTGGGACAAGGTTGGTTATTTTACTTGAGGCTCAGGCAAAAATTGCGCCCATAGACCCTGTATAAACGGAGTCGGGTAGCTGTCTTCCCCCCACCCCCCAGGTGAGACTCTACTCTTCAGCATAGCCTCGTCTGGATTCGGCTTTGCCCGAAGGTAGAGAGGTCCACAGGTAGTGTATTCGCAAACTCAGAGCTTTTGCTATCGCGGTATTTACCCATGACCTCCCCACAAGGATGGATGTGGCACAAGTCTGGTTATTTTACGTAGGCCGACTCCGAGCCTGTAGGCTCTGTCAAAAATTACCCTTACACTCTGAATACCCGGGGTGTAGTAGCTGTCTACCTCTCCATACGAGATTCTACCCTTCGGAATAGTCTCGTCTAGGTTCCTCTCCGTCCAGAAACAGAGAGATCGATAAGTAGAGTATTAGCAAACACAGAGGTTTTGCTATCTCTCCTGGCCCCACGTTCCGTTCTCACATCTATGCCCGGGCGGGCAAGTTCACCTCGTCTCTCCGGCTATAACATATTTTGGTTGAAAAATGTTTTAGCTTATCTTTAAAGTTTAAAATTTTGATTCATTTTTATTTTTTTACGCCGGCGTAACTTGAATAAATATATTTATAAATTTGAATAATTCGGAAAGTTGTAGACGAACATTTTAATATCGGTGCGTTAAGATGCATAAAAAACCTGTGAATATTGTAGATAGGTTTTTTCTTATATTTCTTCCTTATTTTTCTTTACGAAGAAGAAATCAATTTTAAAACCGTTTCCTTAAAGAACGATCTTTATACCGAGACCCGAGGCCCTACGTCCTAAAATGAGTAAAAACCTATTTTATGTACTTGTAAACAAAGGAAAATAAAACAAAATATTAAAGTTGCCGTTTTTTTTTCTTTAACAGAAATAACCCGTAAATGCTCAGTGAAAATCTAAACATTGGCAGGAATTTGTATATTGAGAAATGCAGAATATTTTGATAGGCGCGTCTCTTCTCGGAAAAGGAAATTTATTGCCCAAAATAAATAAATAGTTATGATTATTCTTACAGATCCGAAATCTGCAATAATTGCTCCAGTTCGATCCACCCGCATAGCATAACGGATGGCGGGAGAGAAAATGAAGTCATCTAAGTTAGTTCAACTACCGGTTTTGTCTGTTACATTGCACTTTCGCACAAATATCCTTTGCACCACCACCTACTCCCCCTCTCTCCCCGCTATAGATTAAATAGTATTGCCCACTTTTCCCTTTGAATGTGAACTGCAGGCAGTCTTGAAGAAGAACAACTCTTCAAATTTCAAAACTTTTGGGAATTTAACAAGAGACCACGCATCTATCTTTGTTGGCGGTCATGGCAATTCCTAGATGACAAGCGAAATAAAAAAGATGATTTGCTGGCTTTGAGCACCTTAGTCCCAAAGCTCCTTACATTTTACTGAGAAATTATCCCCTTCGGGAGCGCTTCTTAAAATATTCTCTGAAAAATTTTAAAAGGTGTTTTGAAATCAATTTGATACTATTCTCATAAAATAAAAAAAATCCATTATTATAGCGATTTAGCAAGTGTATCTTGCATGTGGTACTAGTCCGATAGCATGGAGCACTCAGTACTCAGTCATAATCGATCTAGAGAATTAAGTGTGCTAGCATTTCTTCTTTTACGTGCCGTGTCCCTTCAGGACGTAGGTGATCATGGCTCTCTACTTCCCCTTAACACTTGTAGCTCTCAATAAGTTTTGTCCTTTTTCCTACTTCTACCAGACCCTGTTCTGTTATCCACTTGTTCAAGCTCGCTAGATATGTCAGACTTTGATTCCCCTTGTCTCTTTCTCTCTATTCGCCCTGTGCATATCAGATTCTCCAAGACCTCCTTTCTCATTACATGTTCCAGAAATTTCAGCTGCCGCTTCCTGATGTGCATCCTCTCGAAAATCTCATCGCTTCTCACTTTGTTGGTCCATAATATCTTTCGCATCTTTCTGTAGAAACATACATACGATGCCTTGAGTATCTTCATCTTTGAGGAGACCGTTCAAGATTCGCTGCCGTAAAGGAGGAGAGTGCTCCAAAATTCCTTAATCGTAAAGGAAATGGAAACAAAAAGAGTACATAATTTGAATAGAAGATAGGACACATAATACGAAAAGACTTGCAGTATTTATCACTCAGAAGAAAGAAAAAGCGTGAGAGGGAAACAGTTTCCTCCTGTCTTACGATTGGACTATCAATACGACCACTAACCAATCAAACAATGACCAATTTCACCCCTCAGTCTTCCGATGGGTCCATCAATATAATCACTGAACAGCCAATTACAAAACTTCCAAACCAGCGTTCTTTTTGTTAACATTTTTTGAATATTTAAAATATTATTACACCAAATATTGCTATTCTTAGATTATGAATTGCTTTAATTGAAGAACCTGAACAAAAAATCTAGCTCTTATAAACTTTTTATCACATTAATTTCATTTAAAAGAAATACTAAGCTGAAACTAATTAAAACCACCATTG
Organism: Acanthosepion lycidas; assembly: GCA_963932145.1. Taxonomy (NCBI): domain Eukaryota; kingdom Metazoa; phylum Mollusca; class Cephalopoda; order Sepiida; family Sepiidae; genus Acanthosepion; species Acanthosepion lycidas. Next base: position 9,328,049 of record OZ010580.1, read on the forward strand.
CTTTACAAACATCAGGAATAATACATCGCTATACTTTTACAAAACTAGTAGAACGGGCTGAATTCTTGAAACACGGTATGAAATAACGTATTTCGTAAATAATTTTGTTTCATTTTCCATTTTTGTGTTTTAGCTGTTTACGTCATACTGATGTAAGTGATGGAGGTGCTTCAAACTTAGTAAAATTCGAGTTCAATTGCTTATGAAGGAGTTCCTTATGAGATGAATCGTGTTGGGTGATTTCTACAGAATTTGATGGAATCGCTTTCATATATTGATTTCTGTGGGATTTAATAGAACTATTCCTATTGATGAACTTCTGTAGAATTTAATAAAATCATTTTCATATCTTGAGTTTTGTATAATATAATAACACTATCTCCCCATATCGACTTCTATGGAATTTAATAGAATTATTCTTATATATTGACTTCTGTAGAATTTAATAAAATCATTTTCACATATTGATTTCTATGGAATTTAATAGAACCGTTTTCACATATTGACTTCTGTAGACTTCTGTAGAATTTACTCCATTCTTATATCTTAGCTTTTGTAAAATTTAAAAATTTAATGAAATCCCTTTTCCGTATTTATTTTTATAGAATTTAGCAGAATCATTGGCATATATTAATTTCTGCAGAATTTAATAGAATCATTTTAATATATTGACTTCTGTATAATTTAAGAGAATAATCCTCAGAAGCTGACGATTATGGTAAATTAAAAGATGCGCAGAAATTCGCTCAATATTTTCTCTTTTCCACATAGGAAGCTTTCTCGTTCGCAATAGTTTTAAACGACGATGAAACCTGCGTCATGTAAACAAGTTTTAAAAATGTTTCGCTTCTTTTTTATAACGATGTCATTACGAAATGAAATATCGTCTTTAAAATTCTCGATTAACATAGCTTCTTTAAAATGTCGGCACTCTAGTAAGAATCTAAATATTTTTGTTGAAATATTTGAGTTCACTTCACTAATGTCATGTTTAGGTTGCGATGCGTTGGTTTGGTGCATTTTACGCCATATCAAGTCTTCATTTTATTTTATTTTATTTATTTTTTTAACTTCCCCTGCTCCAGGTGTATGTATGTTTTAACGAATTATATATTTCCATCTATCAACGTGGATAAACGTTTTGAAGATACCGTAAAATGTCGGACTCTAGCGTTTGTGTTATTTATTAGTGTTATTTAAAAAAAAAATAGATATATAATAGTATACAATGATATATGTTTTGCGACGTATATCAAAATACTTCGTAGCCTTTACGACCACATTACGTTAAAACACCAATTAAAGTACGATCACCGAAGTTAAGTAACGTCGAGCCGGGTCAGCACCTAGATGGGTGACCGCTTGGAAAATATAAGATGTAAGCTTGGATGTGCGGGTGGTTATGGATAATGGCTCCGAATTGTTAGTCGGAGAGCTGAGTTCCAATTTCCCTTAGGTTCGTTATATTCAGTTATGTGCATATATCCCTGGGAAGGTGTGAATTTAACTTTTCTTCCCCTCCAGTTATGGGTCAATTGTTATGACTAAGCCAATATTGTCCCCGAAAGAATTTTACAATCTAAAAATATTTTATGGATCTAAATAAGCTTCAAAGGGTTCATAAGCCGTAAAAAACGAATCAATAAATCAATAATATTGCGTGTTTTTGAGAGTTTCTTTTAACTTAGTCTATACTGTATGGGCACCCCGGCGTAGTGTAATGGTTAGCAAGCTTGTTGGGCACCTCGAGGTGGCGTAATGTTTAGCAAGCTTGTTGGACACATCGAGGTGGTGTAATGGTTAGCAAGCTTGCGTCGTTCCAATATTTACGACTGAATCGTGAGTTCGGTCCAAACTGGGTACCTCATACTTTCGGCCTTGTGCCGCATCTCAGATGCGCTTGGGAAATCACTAGTCTAAACTGTAGTGTATCAAACCAAATTTCGGTGGCACTCATGAGATATCAGCGTCCTTCGTTATTTATTTCGGGCAAATTAGAGTTCCCTATTTTCCCAAAACTGACCAACAATCTGTTGGTATCGTAATCAGTATTTTTTTTTTTTTAATATTAGGTTGGTGCAAAAATAATGTCGTTTTCTCACATGTGAGAAAACGACATTAATTTTGCACCAACCTAATATTTCTTTCCTAAATATATTTAGTACGTGTATATGTAATTATTGGCTATTCCGTCTGTAGGCGGATGCGTATTCTAGCCCCTCCCCCCTGTAGACAGACAGTGAGAGGTGGAACTCTATCTTAAATCGAATGGCAATTTTTAAGTTATTTTGATATAGAAGCGCGTACGGAATAAGCGGATAGGTTGAAAATTTTGCAAGTTTTAGGTGTTTCAAGAAAGATCTAGAATTTGTTTCCTCGCATGTTTGAAATAATCCTACCCAACCTGCGTTAAAAATAAATAAATAAAATAAAATCCAGCCATATAATTTTATTACACTTTTCCACCGCACGTCTTTACTCTTGTTAACCCGATAAAAGAACCAAATTCCAATCAACCTAGATTGATGTATTCTTTTGTTATTTTTAGAACTTCTGAACCCTTTGTGTGTTATTTGATACCGGAACCTAATTTGAATTGTAAGAATAATTGTTTTAATTTTGCGAGGGAATATTGCCATACATATATAAAAGCCATACTATTTAACCCATAGGAACGTGGAGCAGATTCATATATTTCACTTAGATATGGAGAAAACAGAAATACCTGAGTGATTCCAACAAATAATGTATATGTAAAATGGCTGGGATGTAGAAAAAACGTTTTGCTGGCGGTCTGATTGTATTATTTTCAGAAAGTAAGTGAGAGAGAGAGAGAGAGAGAGAGAGTATTTTCAGTAGTTTTGGAACAACCGGCGGTCAATGTAATACAGAAATCTTAATATAAACGAAAAATCTAAAACTAATTACCTTGTCATATAAGTTTACATTAATTACTGACCACAAACAATTCATGTTTCTGTTATTGTCCTATGCATGTCTATCGTAAAAGCATTCCAACTTTGAAAACACTTGACGAAAAAAAAAAAAAAGAAAAAAGACTGAAGACTCATTGGAATAGCAAAAAATACTTCCCAAATGTTGATCAAAATATTAAGAAACCATTTAAATTTAATTGGAAAGAAAACAGTAATGAATACATAATATCAATCCTCCCCTATATGGCAGCAAATGCTACACAATTTTCTCTCAGATGAATAGTAGACTTGAGACTATACTTATGTCTCTATTGTAGACCATCCTGGGTATGACGATAAACAGCATCCAGGTCCTGGGTAAGACGATAAACTACGTCTGACAGCAAGGCCTCTGATCAGGAGGTATTGAGGAGCGTGGAGCCACCTCTTAATTGCTGATGTTCCCAGGTCCATCCTGACCCGGGTGGTAGCACCTGTTGGAGTCCCACCTATGCCCAAATAGTTAACACTCATATTACACTCGCATCCTGGGTATGACGATAAACTACATCCGCGTCCTGGGTATGATGATAAACTGCATCCGAGTCCTGGGTGGGACGATGGACTGCGTCCAACAGTAAGGACTCTGATAATACGTTTTTGAAAAAAATAATATTGCCATTTGTATGTTTTTGAATCAGCAATACGTTTTTGAAAAAATAATATTACCAGAAATGGATATTTGACAAAATAAAAATATTACCAGGAAAAAAAAAGTTGTCAGCATTAAATGACCCATTGAGGTTGATATGCCGTAAAACAAAACAAACAGACAAAACAAATAAAGAAAAAACAAATCTTATGTAGAATACTGTGAATAGAATATGTGAACAATGAGGAAGTCTTAAGAACAAGTTGAAGCAAAATGAAACTTAGAATCAGAAAAAAGACAGTTTAAATTTCAGGACATCTAATGAGGAAAGAAGGCTCGGAGAATTCAAATATAACAGGAGATATTGAGTATGTAGGATGAACGGCGCCAAACGTCCCATATCTAACAAACTTGGTAAATGGATCGTAGAATGGGAACTGAGAGGTATAGTAAGGATAGAATAATTACGAAGAGTTACAAACGATAGGACATTAAGAAGAACCATGATCACACAAGTGATGAAGGGACTGTTTATAAATGCCCAGTTCTTGATCACAGAAAAATCGTCTTTTATCTGCTTAAAATTAATCTCCATAAAATTCAAGCCTGACTTTTTTTGCTTTACTGTTAAAAATGATCCCCCCCCAAAAAAAACTTAAAAGTGTCATCAACTGTCGTCGTTCTATATGTGACTTTGTCGTTTTACTTGTTTTCTGTTCCCCAACATTTTTTCTTACTTTTCTTTCACTCTCAGTGACAACTTGCGTTTTAGTAACGTTTCTGCCTTGCATGGGGTGAAATGATTAAAAAAATATATTATATATTTCTGCAAGAAAATAATTTAAAGCGAATTTCTATGGTGCAAATATATTTTCAGTAAATCTTGCAGTAGTCCCAAGATTAAGTTATTCTTAAATTGATCCTTCTTGATTTTAATTTCTCTATGAGAACCTCCTGGGTAGGACGATGAACTACATCCAGCAGCAAGGCATCTGATCAGGCGATTTTTAAGGGCGTGGAGCCAGCTCTTAATTGCTGTTATTGCCACGTCCACCATGGCCCGGGCCAGTAGTACTTGTTAGGGTCCCAGCTATGGGAAAAATAGTAAAACTCAAACTGATGTCAAAACACTATGAAAGTGTAAAAATCGTTTTTTTATAGTAACTTTTACCAGCAATATATTTTTCAAAAAAATATTGCCAGCAAAATTTTTTGAAAAAAAATAGCAGGAATACTTTAAAAAAAGTATTACTAACAATACATTTATTTAAAAAAATAAGTATTAGATTGGTGCAAAAATAATGGCGTGATAATGTCGTTTTTTGACGTTAAAAAATATGTCAAAAACGACATTATTACGTCATTATTTTTGCACCAACCTAATATTAGCAGCAATGCATTCAACTCGCGAAAAAACTCCTCTTTACATAAATATTTCAATGAAACCTGATCTCCAAGATAATTTCTTACAAATAATAAATATTCTATTCATACAAATATATTGTAAAAATCTTGTCGGCTTTAAATAACCTATTGAATTGATATTCCGAAAAACAAAATAAACCGAACCAAACTATTTCTGAAAAGACGGTGTACACAATGCATTGATGTAGTAAAAATTAGCAACGCGTTTAAATAATTCCTATAATTACATTAATACATCAGTTACGTATGCATTAAATCCCAATCACAGACAAGACATTCTTCCTTTATTTTTAGCTCTATTTCTTTAATAAATTCATTATCAATGGAGCTACATTATGCCCGTAATTACACTATTCTGTCAGTAATGATTGCATTACTTCAGGGCCGCGCGCAAACTCCTTCTTTCTGATTTTCAATGCATTTCTCAAGCAAGCTCATTAGCAATGCATTTACTCGATACTTCTAATTGGCCTGTACAGGCTGGAACGCTGGTATTAATCCCTGGCAAGCTAAAATCCGTTTCTTTTTCATTTTCCGTATACAACAAATAGGATGCGTGAAGTATTTCGCTAATTGTGAGGAATTTTCGCATTTAAGGTAACGTCTCCGTCTTTTATAGATCGCTGGACGATTTTCCCATCTAGGCTTCAAGGATGAATATAATGATTAAATACGAACCACATTGTTAATTTAAAAAAGTGGTTTAATTATGAAGGGCACAATGTTATAGCATTGCAGATAGTTCATAGCATCTTAGACCGCAAAGAATTGCTCCTAAGTTCGATCCTCAACAGTACCCTTCTGTATTGGCTACCGTACCACAAATAAACTTTTTTCGTAAACATTTGATGTGCTCAGGCGTATATTTGTGGCTAGCCGCAGAGCGTGATTGCCCCTTGTTACTAATTGTTCATTTTAATCCGAACTCCGTGCCTTATTCTACCGCCAAATTTAAACATTGATTCACAAAAAAGTGGCCACCCTCAGTGTGGAATTACTGTGGGTAAACTTGCTAAATCATTTCTAGATAAAAGTAAATTTGTCCCTGTTTGGGTTCTTCAAATATGAGCTGAAATTCAGCATTTGCTTTGTAAAAACACTTGGACATCTTCCGTGTGTGGTTAGGTTTAACGAGTGTGATACCCCCACTGAGTTCCTAATGCTTAGTCCAAAATTAATCATGAAATAATTGTCAACACTCAGTGGGCCGTAATGTTAAGCAGACTAATCTGATTTACCATTACTGCTGTGTAGTGAATTTGAGCCTCACCGGGCCCTCATCCATCTTTCGAGAAAATTCAGCATTACTTTGTAAATATTTATTGCATTTAGTGTGATATAAATGCTTGTGAGATAATCTGTTTGAACATTACAACTCCGTAACAGAGGACGGAGAGTGCGACACTGAGAGCCGAACACGTATTGGGATGGCCAAAGATGCATTCCAATAGCTAAGCTAAGTATCAAGATACAGGAAATTTTCGTTGGAAACAAAGAGAAGATTACTGAACTGTGACGTTATATCTGTCCCCCTATACGGCAGCGAATGGTGGACAATTTCCTAAAATATGACGAAGGGACTCAAAGCAACAAAATGTGGTTCTACAGAATGGTTCTAAGAATACCATGGGCCGGACATATAAGCAACGACAGAGTTTTGAAGAGAATGGAAACAAAGAGGAAGCTTATACTTCACATCTGGAAGAGTCAGCTGAAATATCTAGGAGACTTAATGACGAAGGAGGGCTTGAAAAATCTGATACTCACAGGATGGATAAAGGGAAAAGGGGAGCGAAATAAACGCGTCACAGACATAATGTGCTTGAGCAAGTGGATTGCATAACAGGGTCTGGGATAAATAACACAAAGACAAAACTTATTAAGAGCTAAAAAGAATAGGAGGAGGTAGAGGGCCATGATCGCCTACGTCCTGAAGAGACATGGCGCATAACATAAAAAGTAAGACGCTCATTAAGGGCATGAGCCTTGCGCCAAAATTCAACATTGCTTTGTAAACACTTGGTGTGACTTTCCGGGAAGTAATGGAGAGCAAGTTAGACTGTTTAAATATTTCATTTCGCTAGAGAGTCTAGGTACCTTTTCATTACGCAAATTTTACTCATTCCACGAAAGTTTTTGGAAAGGCTTCTGCACAGATTAATGGTTAATATCTAGCCTGGTTGATCAGTGTACTACACAGTGGTGACTTTGATCGTCACTGAGAACTTCATACTAGAAGGAGAAGAATACAAAACTGAACGCCAAACTTTGATAGCAAACGAAACCCTCTACATAAGCTCCTCCCTTCTCCATTCGGGTATCTCTGGTAGAATCTTATTAGATGCTCCA